>WTSP01019150.1:0-23289 GCA_025331215.1 Actenoides lindsayi | reverse complement strand
TCATACTCCCTCCCTCATACTCCCTCCCTCATACTCCCTCCCTCATACTCCCTCCCTCATACTACCTCACTCCATACCTACAGCCTGGGCAGCCCCTTCCTCCATGGCTCCTCACCCTCCCGAACACTTGCTCCATTGTTCCTGCTGCACACGCTGTGCCCAATAATTTTTTTTTTAATCCCTTTTGCTCACCTTATTTTCACTTAGTCCCAGAATCGGTCCATCAAACCCCAGAAGATCACTCCCTCCCTTTCTTCACCTCCTCAGGGCATCTCCTGTAGCTCTTAACCCACCCAGCACCCACCATCCAAGCCTCCCTCAACTACACCGTGCTTTTTATTGCCCAAATTGCTGCTGAAAACTGAACATTATTGTTTTTTATTGTTAATATTTGGGTGAGGGAAGGGGAGAAGGCCCTTGGATCTAGGCTTGGAAGGTGGTCTCTGACACAAACGACTTCCTGACCTCAGAGACAGGCAGAGTTTGGTGGGGAATTTTTCACCTTGTGCATGGATCTGACATTCCCTAAGTAGAGCGGCATGGGCAGTAGTAGGTAGTGGCAGATATAGCTGTATAAAGCACATACAGCATGCAGAGGGAGGAGCAGTACCAGGCACCCTAACAGCACGATTTTAATTGTCAGGGGCTTGCTGTGACTTGATAAACGTGGCTGAATGTGGCACCTTCAGGTACTTTAAGACTGCAGCAAACAGCACATGCACTGGCCTGGCTGAAGCCGAAAGCAAATCTATTTATTCCCAGGAATTTTCCCTTCCTCTCCTTCCGTTTTTAAGCCTCCGAATGAAAACCTTTTTTTTAACAGGACTTTGTAAAACCCCTTTGAAAAAAAAAAAATATCCTACCCAGCATTTGAGGACTTCCTGCTCCGACCTCCCCCACGTCGCACGCAAACATCTTCGCCGGGATCCGTGCACTGGATGCTTTTCTCGTCTGCTGTTCTTGCTAGAGGGAAAGATACTTAAATGTATACATTAATAGTGCAGTTTTGTTGTCACGGACTGCATCTCTGCTAACTCCTCACCCAATTAAAATTTTAAACCCAACTACAATTAGAGCTTTCATTATTAATTAGCACATTAATATTTAAGTGCCAAGCACTTGAATACAGCTGTAGAAACATGAAGAGCTGGAAGTGGCCAAGTGGATTTAGGTGAGGGACAAGCCCTGGAGCTGGGGAGGGTGGATGGCACAAGGACCAGGAGGAGACAGGGTGGTGATGATGGGCCATCATCTGCTGAAGCTGACAGGCAGAGGAGCTATGTTACCCATTGCCAAGGCGAGAGGGGACATCAAGAAGAGAGCGGACTTGAAGAAGAGAGCTGATGGAGATGGGGCTGCCTGCAGAACTCTGCAGGTCATGGGAACAAGGGCTGTCTCAGCCTGGAGAACAAGGTCTGACTGGGGAACAGCAGTCAAAGGGCTGTCTCAAAAGCTGGGACTGGGGCTGGCGCGGGAAGGAAGCCAGAGAAGCTGTTAAATGATTCTATCTGCTCCAGGAAAATCGTTGCGTGCTCAGAAGGAGAAAGCTTTAAATCGACATGCACACTGTCACCAGATGCTACACAGATCTTCCTCTTCCAAGAGGTGTGTGATCCTGGCACCGGATTGAAATAAGATTTATACAATACTAAAGAAATTCCTGAGTCAAGAACACCACTTAGACCCAGCAAAGCATGTGAAGTGTTGCTTTGCAGAACGTATCTTTATAAAACAAAACCATCTGCCAGTGGAAACAATAAGCTAAAGTTGCAGAAATAATTTCAGACAGGGTGATGCTGAGGTCAGGTATCAAGCACAGGCTCTCAGATGGAAACTCTTCAACTAAATAGGCGCTACCCCCAAGCTCTATATTTCTCCCTGCTAGGCAGTGGTGAGAACAGGCATCAATGCCTTGATGTGCCTCTGAAGAGGAGTCCTCGAAGCAGGAACGCTGAAAGAACCTGAAAGTGCAGGACCAGGATAGATGAGATGGCACCTGGGGAAGGATGGGGAGGTGGGTCGAGGAGCACTTCTGTGCACGGGGTCTTCATCTCGCCAGGCTTGGCTGCATCCCCTCGCGTTAGTAGGGTGGTTAATGCAACCTAGGGGCCACCCTGCCCACGCCTTCCTTGTGGTGCTACCTTTAGGCAACAGGAAGGTCCACAAGGTCCTTGTTCAGTGGAAAGATACCACAAGAAAGCTCTCACTGTGACTAGGAAGTGGCAAAGGGGTCCCTCAGTATACGGCCAAAAAGGCCAGTTCCTTAGTACTGGGGCGAGATGGATGGGATCTGGGCTTTGGACAACGTGTAAAGCATGCAGGAGCCTCCCAAGCAAGCACACAAAGCAAGTGTGACACAGGATGACTCAGTCAAGATGACCTAACCAGTTGACAGCAGGTTTGGTGGTACCTAAGGAGCAGACAGGCTGTCCCGAGGGAAGGACAGCAACAGACCTCCCTTTCCAGACCCAGCCTGAGATTCTGTGCCCTCCAGCTGCTGTTTGCTACGAGCAGATGAAGTCACTAGCACCAAGTTTCTGTCCACTGCAACATTCTGCATCATCCCGTCCTAATCTGCTTGAGGGAAAAATCCACAGGGTTAGTTTGTGCAGGGGTGCTCTGAGCTGCACCTTGGGTGATTTTGCCTGAAGCAGGTTGGGAAACACCCCCCCCAACTGCTCCACAGACAATACTGGGGAGAAGAGTTATAATAGGAAACTCTATGTGCTAGTATTTTACTAGAGCACCCTGAAGTATGAACTTAAAGCAGCTGCACAGAAGATTAAAAATCTTTTTACAGTAGTGTCAGGCTTATTTTTTATAAATAAGTATTTTGGAATTTTTTTTTTTCCTCCCAAACTGTGTTTAACTGAAAAGACAAAAGCATGCATTTAATATTTACACTTCCTTAATTGCTCTTAAACATCCCTACACACTAGAGAGTGTTTCCTCACAGTGAGACATCCCCTCTCCACCGGAGCAGAAAGGCTGCTAGGGGAATGCTGCAGCAGTACAAAGGTGTGTTGCACAAGCTGGTTTTATTCTGCCTGCCTCCCCACTGCCCCCTCTGTGAGTGTGTGTACCTCTGACAGCCCTGAGCCTGCTCCTGCCTGTTTTCCTGCATGGGAGTTGCTGAATCCCAGCTGAATCCCCCCAGTGAGGAGCAGCCAGCTCACCATAGATCAAACCCCCTCCCAGCATGGGGGAAGTGTCCTGGTCCCTTGGCAGGTCAAAACAAAAAGCTGGGTGAAGAAAAAAAGTTACATGAAGCCCAGATGTTGGCTGGGGGTGGGTTTCCCAACTATTACCCTCTGCATCCTTCCCACCAGAGGCTGTGCCAGGAGAGGATGGAGAACTTGGGGATCATTAAAATCTCATCGAAGCTTCCATTTCCAATCTGTCAGCCCAGCCACTGCAAAAACAAAATCCAGGGAAGTAAAGGTGGTTTTATGGGATTTCATGTTTTGCATGAGAGGTTAAAAGTTCTTGTTTGGTGTTTTTTTTAGTTTGGGTTTTTTGTTTTGTTTGCCTTTTGTTGTTGTTGTTTTGTTTTGGTTTTTTTTCTTTGACTTGGAGTATTCTGAAACTAAACTGCAAGTGTGGTTGGGTTGTTTCATGAAGCATCAGTGGCCAAAATCAATTTCCAGAAGGTAGAATCCCATGAATAAAAGCTGAGTGCAATGTTCTGAGTCGTGTGTAAGAGATCAGGATTCAACAGAACCTGGGAAAAAGAAAGGGAGAAGAGTGGCTGCCTTGCTGGGAAAACAAACTCCACGGGGCAAGGTGGTGCCAAAGAAAGGGAGCAATGCCACCAGTACAGAGATTTTCCCTTTCTCACTAGAAATAACAGATGCCTTAGAGATACTGGATTAAAACAATAGTGTTCTCAAGCTTCTCATAACAAGTCAAGCCCCATTCAACTGAGAGGTTGAAACAAGCCACCGTGCCAGAAGAACATGCCAGCCAGGCTCTTGTATACCTTTCTTCTTCTCCTGTATGTCTGTACATCTCGAGAGATTTAAATCGTAACTATTTTAAATTTAAAGCAAACCAAGCAAGTAGTGCAGAGACTCTTACAGTTCTTCCTATCACTTTTTCAGGCTGTCAGCTGAGTCACATGGGTGGGTTTTTTTATCTGATTCCTGGTATGAAAGCCATTCATTCCCCATGTGAGCCTTTTGAAAGCATGCTCAGCCATTTTGAGGGAGGTCAGAGCAAGGATCCTGAACACAGGCTGTGAACCAACTTCAGGAACTTCTGAAATTACTTCATCTTGACCCTCAAGTTGGCTACTTAGGCAACAGCTACAGTTCTAGGGCTGAAAGAGAATCGCTTTACTGAAAAAGGCTTCCAATTCTCCTCCTGCTGAGAGGGGACATCACCCAAATTTACCTAACCTTTAAATAAAAGGAGCAACTGGTGCTGCTTGTCCTCCGTGGCTACGAGTTGACACAGTTCCTTACAGATAACCCTCTTGATGGTTTCCCTTCAGGGATGTAGGCACCTGCTGCAGAATAGGGGGTGAATTTGTCTCTCCCCTTTCATTCAGAAGGTGACCGTAGCACTGTTCAGTGGCAGTAAATTCAGGAGACAACTGAAAGGAGATACACCGCAGTGAGTGGCAGCCCTTTGGACCAGAGTCAGCTTGGCTGTAGCACCAGCAACACGTTACCCTGTCTGCAGCTGGTAGGTCTGTGGATAGTGCATCTGGAGCAGAACCAGGAGAGGTTTGGGAGCGGTGGGGATGGGGAGAGAGTAAGCCCAGCCATTTTGGGGCTAAGCTATTCACATGTCGAATCTAATCCTATTTCCATGAGTGTTTCCAGCCTTGGAAACTGGATCTGCCCATAAGAATTTTTTAAGTGTCTATAAATACTTTTCATCTCAAAGCTTTTTACAAGCAGAAGTGCTGGGTCTGTGCAGAAATCCCTTCCCCAGTCACCGAGATTGGGCTCCTGCTTGAAAACGAAGCAAGTGCTTGTCCAGCTTATCGCTCCCCCACGCAGCAGCTTTGCCTAGCATAGTAAACATTGATCTCAGCAGAAAGTATGGAGCTCAAGGGAGGGATGACATGGCTAGTTGGTTAAGTAAAACCAGATTGCAATTTGACCACGGTCCTAAAATATCCATTATTTTCAGGAGTGAGATGGTATCTTTAAAGCCCTTGATACACTAGAGCTCGAACTTCCCCTAGGCTGGAAGGCACCTCCAAAGACAGAGCGAGGGGCTGGCACTAAGGCTGATCAACCAACACCATTTCTTCAGTGGGAAAATGATTTCTGAACACAGCATAACACTAACTGCATCCAACCTTGCTTACCAAAGATCAACTTCTTCCAGACAGCTCTAGCAACCACTGAGTTTATGTAACAACTCACTTCTACTGCATATTCTGTCCCTGCTCAGCCCAATCTGGCTGTTTTCCCTTCTGCAGACAATGCAAACATTAAAGAATTAAACACATTACCAGCCCTGGAAGAAATTAATTAGAGCAGGCGATTCTTGAGGTGCACAGTGCACTTCCAGCGCTCAGGTTCGCTGCATTTCAGACAGTGTGTGAGGAACAGGAGTGCTCTCAGACTGCTGTCATCCCCCGTGCGATGCCTGGCTGCACTCACATCACCAGGAGCCTCCTCCATAACCGTCCTCTTCTTTCTGATTTTTAACCCTGCATGTAAATGGGGAAACTGTGCTCAACTGGCGTGAAAAGGGAAACTCATCCCTTTTTAATTGGGATGCTCTCTGCCCAGGAGTAAATACAGAACATACCCAGAGTAAGACAGCTGATGACACACTTCTAAGAGCCAGACAATCATGATAGAATGATGGAAGGGACCTTTCAAGGTCATCTAGTCCAACCACCCTGCAGTGAGCAGGGACATTTGCAGCTAGAGCAGGTTGCTCAGAGCCCCAGCCAACCTCACCTGGAATGGTTCCAGGGATGGGGCAGCGACCACCTTGCTGGGCAACCTGGGCCAGGGTCTCACCACCCTCTGTGAAAATAAATCGTGATAAATAAATAAATCACCCCTTGTTCTGTCCCAATAGCCCCTGCTGAAAAGATTGTCCCCATCTTTCTTAAAGGCCCCCTTTAAGTACTGTCAACGAAGGGACTTGCAGCAAGAGCAAGAAAACCATGAAAGTCATTGCTCTGTGTATTCAAAATGCACATTTCCAATCAGACAAACCTTCCTGCTCTTGCATTTTTAAACAACAGTCCAGGCTGGAAGGGAAGTTATTAGGTGTCCTGACTTCAACTCAGGTCTGTGGTTGTGCAGAGCAAAGTCTCTTGAGAGGCTGGACCCATTACAGATACATTGTTCAGATCTGGTAGAATATTCCTCCACCATCCTCTTTTCAGCAAAGGAGCTTTTGTGGGTTTAGCTACACGATTTAAATAAATAAATAAAAATCTAATAGAAAAAGATAAAGAATTTTTAATTCTTAATTGGCCTCGGAAAAAGATGAAACTTTTCATTGGATAAAATTTAAAGTTTTCTCTAATGAAGGACACGAAGGTATCTCATTAGTGGCCTACAGCATCAGGAAGGAGAAGAGAGAGCTGCAGACAGTCCCTCCACACGTCTCCACAGGGTGTCAGTGTTAGTTCAGAGTTGGGTCATTTTACCCTGCAATCAAACTCATTTTCTCACCACATTATTTTTGAGTGCTCCTTAGAGAGCTGCTGCCACCACAGCCAGCTTGTTCTCAGAGCTCCCCCCTTTCCTCCCATAGCCAGCACTGAAAAGGAAATTTCTTAATATGGGGAGATAGAAACACATAGTTGGGGTGGTCAGGGGACAAGCTGGGGGATTTCGGAGAGATCTGAAAGGGGGTTGACATTCACCACTCCAAATCCTCTACCAGTCTGCTGGTGGGATTTCCCAGCTCCTGCTGGGTGATAATCTCTCAGCAGGTGGTCCAGAGCTTTTTCACATGCACCTACCCTGGCAGATACACTCACAATGTGCATCTCTGCTAATTCCAGAGACCATCGCAACCCAGTCTGCGCCTTAAAGCTGTTTCAGAGCTGACTCTGAGGCAGAATAAAGCCGTTTAAGTTTTGACCCTTGCCAGAAGTTATTTTGCAGACACGTTACTGATATGGCTGTGCTGAAACAAGGTCCCACTGTACTCTGGCAGCTGCTGTGTGGTGCAACACAAAATATCCCCACTGACCTGTGTACTCCAGGTGACCGCACAAGCCAACGTCAGTTCTTCTGCAGGGGCTCTGCTTGGATGCCCTCTGAACCCACACTCCCATTCTCGGTGGCTTTCTTCAATTTCCATTAATCCAGCCTTTCTTCTACAATACTTGTACTCATACAACAGCTCCCATTCTAACCTGTCGCTTTGGGAGAGTTAGTGGAGGCACACCTCAATTTTATGTCCAAGAGGGATGAATCCTGGATGAAAAAGTCTCTACAATTAACAACTCCTCAGCATTTCATATTCTAAAACGGGCCATTTCTTATCAATGTTAAGGACATCATCCCAAAGAACTTTTGCTGAAAGCAATGCTCAGGAACGTGCTTGTATAGGGACAGGCAACAGCAGACAGCATATGGTGGGCTTAGCTCTGCACAGGACACGCTCTGCCTCAGATAGGAGGCAGCACTTGGACAGAGAGGGGTTTTTTTTTCAGCAGAATCACCAATTTAAGTTGCCCCCCACCACACTTCTGACTGTTTATCCTCCCATCCCTCTGCCAGCCCTTCAGTTGTGCCCATGCTGTGCAGTAAACTGAATTACAGAACTGACCTCAAATAAAAAATACCTGGCAACAAACTAAGTATATATTTAACCCAGATCAATTATCCCATCTAATTCCCCAAGCTCTACAAGCAGACGAATTCAGAGGTTGGGAACAGGCAGCTGGACTTCTGATCTCCAAGTTCATACTCCACAAGCTCAGCAGCTATCAGATGGTCATCCACAAGATCAGTCATCCAGAAGCTGGTCGGTGGGCCCTCCATTCAGTGGCCAACCTTTCTTGCCGTAGCCCTTTCCAAATCTTCTCTACAGGATGACCACCACCTCTACTGATTTAGGACTACTTGGTTTGATTTGAAGGCTGGAGGAGTCCAGGCAGTGGCACGTGACAGTGTCGAGCCACTCAAGAGGATAAGGATGTTGCATCGGACATGTTACCTGATGGAAGGCAAGCATCTGAGATCAATGCCAACTCGTTCCAGCACAGAGGCAGGAGAAGGGTATTTCCTCCAGCTCCAGTTCTCTAGGGGAAATCAAGGAAGATCACATGCTTCAAAGAAACTCCCAAACAAGAGAACATCCTTCACCGAGACTCCAGAGCAATTGTTGCACTATGGGTTTGTCAGGGCTGGAGTAAGACAGCTGGTTCTTTCTGCTTTCCCCTAGCACAGCAGAGCAGGGCACCAGGCAGGCTACCAGCCTCCCAGCAAGCCCTTGCTCCTGCTCAAAGCTACGTGGTGGTCTCCAGAACATAAAAAACATTTTGGAACAGCTGCACTAGATGATGGTAGAGGAGGAATATTGACTGGGACTGCTGTGGCTATTTCTTAAGTCTTTAAAAAAGAAACATCACAGCAGCTATTTAGTATGGTTTTTAAAAATTCAAATATTGACAGAAGGAAGTTTTGCAAGGGATGCCAGCAGCTTTTGCAGCAGCTCCTGTAGTAGAAACACACTGCAGTTCAGATGTGGGCTGTAGCACAGACCAAACCCACAAGCTCCACATAGGCGGGAGAACTACCAGCGAGCGACAGCGGCACTTCACCCTCCTGCGAGATGCTTGACTGTGCACTGGAACAGGGGGTGGTGAGGGTTGGAGAGTGGAAGGGAGAGGCTAAAATGCCCCGAGGAGCTACAATTGTACTTGCCAAATTCTGAATTTTACTGGGAAAGGGAGAGAGTGACTTCACTTTTTACCCCCACTTCCCCTGCCCCAAACAGACAGATGTGGCTTTGCAAGAAATTAATTACAGATGGAGGCGAAAAAAAGGGAAAGAGGAAAAAAAAACCAAACCACAAAGGAAAAAAAAATACCCAAACAAAAAAAAACCAACCCCAAATTCTCAACCACAAGGCTTTTTCCTCTGCAGACTTGAGGATGTATGGGGCGACCTGGGAAAACTGGCAGATGGAAAACCCATTACAGATGTGAGGTTTGGAGAATAAGGCTAAGGGACAATTTGAGAGCTGTAAATTTTCAGTTTTGGGGTATAAATGCATTGCTTAGCAACAAAAAAACAAATAGGAAACAAGAAGCCTCACGAGAGAAATGTTTAAATATTTCAGAATCCCTGTATGAGGTGAAGACTACATTACCAGAGACCTGAGGGGCTGCTATTCTCAACAGCTAGGGTTAAGATAGGAAGAATACGAGGACTTCAATCTCATTTCCACACAGAAATGTATTTAACTTATTTTGAGCAAGAAAAAGAGTGATTTTTCTTTGTTCCCATACATGTTTTGCACAGTGTGTAGCTGGGAAGACCATACTACACGGTGTATTATCAAGCTCTTTACTACACAGGAAAGGTTTCTCATAATGTGTTCAAATCTATGCAGGGAAGCTGCTTTACTGAGGTGTACAGTCATTGCTACCATATGTCTGACACTCACTACATGGTCCAATGCCTTTTTATGCTGCTGCATAAATCTTCTCCTAAAATTCCTGACATCTCAAAGGATGGCAGGGGCCTCCACCTCAAGGGGGAGAAGGAGAAGGGTGAAAAAGAACAGATCACCTGGAAACAAATGCTGAGTGTTTTACAGTGTTTCTTTGCCATGAAAAGACAAGGATAAAGAGAAAGGAGAGGAAAAATCTAAAAAAAACCCCAAAACACCGAACAAAAAACAACCAAAAAACCCAACCCAAACCAAAAAGACATTACCAGCTTTGGAAGGTCAAATGTTACTGCTTTTGCCTTTTTTTTTTTTTTTTTTTTAATCCATTAAACACTAGAAATACAATGTAAAGCAAAGCACAGAGCTTCCAAGGGAGCCTGTGACCAAAGCCTCACCTTCTGCAGCAAAACACTAAGAGAACTCACTGAACATTAAAAAGAAATTCCTGAGAAACCAAAACTCCCTTTAAAAATTCTTTCCTTCTAAGTGGCTGTAAAAGTAGTTCTTCATATACATACACACAGAGGTATATACATATATGCATGTACACATTTATATACAATAAAGTAAACATCAGGTAGTTTTCTGCCTGATTATGGGGCATTCTCCCATGATATCACCTCTGGGGTGTGCCGAGCTGATAGGAGCACACCCCCATCCTCTCCTGCACTGCCACACATGACATCATTCTGGTTGTTTCCTGAAGGAGGTTCCGAAACATGAGTGGAGTCCAGAAACAACCCAGACATTCCTATTTGGTTTTGCTGCTTCACCTAAAAGGGATGCTCCAGAGACAGGTTGTGGTGGTTTGGGGTTTTTTTTCCTTTTTTTTTTTCTTTCCCTATCTGAAGAAGTCCAAGCACACAAACCCAACCAAATAAGAACTCCTGATAGAACTGAAGCTTGCAACAGTTAAAAATCAGTAAGAAAGTTCCTTGTCAGCTTAGAACATCTGGCCAATAGAACCAGCTGTTCATATATATATATACACACTTTACCTTCAAAATCAATGAAAACCCGAACCAAAAGGCATGGTGGACACCTCTTTTTTAATCTAATGGTCAGAAATAGGGAGAGCAACAGTGCTTAGAGAAAAGACATTCAGACCTAGACAAAACGGTTGGTTGGTTGCACACTTCTCTTAACTGGGAGGAGTAGAAGAGTTTTGTAATTCTCTAGAAAGAGAAGACAAGAGTCCAGAATCAAAAGCAACTGACTTTTTTTTTGCCTAGAAATGCACTCAACTGCAGTCTTTGGTACACTAAAGAAACCAGTTTAGAGGTTTGTTTTTCTTTTTTTTTTTTTTTTTTTTTTTTTTTTATGCATGAAATGTGGATAAAGATTATTGTTTACTTCCATAAAAACCAGAAGGCAGCCTGGAAGGGCTGTTCTGGGTCACTGCCTCCTGTCCATCTTGCCTGCCCTGGGATCCCATAGTTCTCTATGCCCTTGGCTTTGTTTGTTGTTACTTCACCTTTTCTTTGCACAGCATACAGGCTACCTGAAACTGAAAATGTGATGAACGAACACGACAAACATCAATACATTCTGAAGATCTATCAAAACATTACAGGTTAGAGCTTACTTTAAAGATGAGGGAAGTATTTCTATACAGATCCTCAGCAGTTGTGTAAGTAGCACTACATCAGCTGAATCTCCCAGATGCAAATACCACGGGCAAGAGTCAAAGAACTGACTCCAACTGTGCTTAATCTCCTAACATTAAGAGATGTTTAAAACGCAACCAAATGCCATTTTGCAGGTGTGCTACAAAGGCAGCATCAATCAGAAAACAGTGTCTGCTGCCATATATCTGTACACCTGCCTGAAAGCCAACACCGAGCCATTGCTCGAAGACAGGCTTTTGGGAAATGGCTTGATCTTTGGCCAGGAGAGTCGTGTAAGCAAAGCTCAGAGAAGAAAAGATTTCAGATAGAGAGTTTCAGCTTGGCCTGGGACAGGCACAGAGACCCTAAGAAGGCTGATGGTTGAAACAAAACATGCTGAAAGTAGGAGAGCTCATGTTCCTTTTTCTCATCTTCCCATCTAAACTCATGGCAGCAGGACTATCAAGACTTCTTTCTTCCACTGTCCTTTGCAGAGCAAAGCAGTGAAGGGGCATCTTCCAAGTGCCCGAATTAAAGGCTAGGTTATTAAATCACCCACATCTCTGCTCTGATTTACTGTGGGGAGAAGAAAACACCTGCTGCAAAAAAAATATCACATGGCAGATCAGCATCAGCAGATGACCTTACTAAACAAGGCCCCAGCAGCTCCCAGTAGTTTGGGGTTTTTCTACAATTAGTTAAAATTATTTGACAAGATGGTAAATGCAGGCCAGAAATGGATGGTCTCATCTAAGCACTGACTCCATGCTGCTGCTAATGCTAATAATGCCACTAACCTGAGGTGACGTGAGCTGGAAAGTTCTACAGAGTACCCTTAGATAGCCAGGAGTTCATAGATTTCTAGATTAAAAAGGCAAGAAAACCTGGAATCTTACACAAAAACCCCAAATCCCTATCATTTCCTCTCTCCAAAATTCGCATGGATCTTCACTGCACAACGCAAGAAAGCAGAATAAAACACGAACTTATCATTCCACCTTTGCCAGCCTCTTTTCCTTGAGATGAAGCTTTTTTTTTTTTTTTTCCCCAGACTGTTCCCACCACGGATGCCTCGCGAGGCTGGCCTGCTGCAGCCTGGCTGCCCAAGCCTGGCTTGCACGTGTTTTGGAAGAGAGTGGCATAGAGAGAAGACAGTGAGAAATGAGCCTCCGTTTGTTGGAATCCTTCCTGGATGAAGGCAGGAACTTCTACCAAGCCCCACGGCGCCTGCGGCCAAAAGCATTCCCCTGGCCAGCCATGTGACAGCAGGTCACTTGACGCAGGGAGCTTAACAGAAGGAAAAAAAAACCTCTCAGAGTTTACTCGTATCCTTGAGTGAAAACGGGCTGCTAAAAACTGCGTTCCAATTAAGGAGCATTATAGTGTGGAAACTGAAATCTCATCAGATGTTCCACTGGAAAACAGAAGGAGCAGCTTCTCAGAGCGTGAGACAGTGCTGCTGCTCTTGGAGAGCCAGCGGGAGCCAGCAGCCAAGGGGCTGGACAGGTCTGCCCAAAGGAGCAAACCTCACTTTTTTGGATGCTGCTGAAAATTGCCACTGTTGCTAAACCCCCGGCTTTGATAGGTGCTGCGTGCAGAAGAGATAGGTGTGGGGCAGGTGGGGATAGGGAGAAGGAGCGCAGAGAGAAGCGATAGGAGGGGAAAGGGGCTCTCTGTTCCCGAATCCCCTGCCTCCCCCATCTCTCCTGAAAAGGCTCCTTCAGCCAGACCTATCTGTCAGTCTCCAATCTGCCTTTCAAGATTATGATGCTCTTTGATTTTATTCATTCCTCCTGGAGGTTTTGCTTAAATATAAACAGCAGAGCATTTCAGCAGGCATTAAAAAAAAAAAAAAACAACCCACAAATAAAAGAAATAAGAAATTCCCCAAACCTCCAGGCACATTTGAAAGCACATTAAAAAAGACACAACAGTAGCAGCTTCATACATACCACAGCTGCAGTGATTCGGAGCAGAAGGAAGGAGTGCTGAATGTTTTTAGTGTGTTGTTTTAAAATAAGACCTACAAGACTCCAGATTTGGGAGGGAGTCCTCTATGACACCGAAATCTCCCCCTCTTCCCCCTGAAGGACAGAGTGAGAAATTCAATGATTCCCACTTTGCCCACCTTCACTTCAGCTCTTCCATGTGCTGGGCAGGCTGGACGGTGGGAGAGCAGAGGCTTTCGTGAGGTCCCCAGGACTCTGGGAAACACAGGCAGCTTTACATTAGGATTTACAACCAGTAGGTGAAGAACAACTCAAGAGGTGTTTTATTACTTGTGATGAGGGACTATCAAAGAAGCCACAGGGTACTTTGCCAGCCGTTTGGTGTTGTTTCTCCAGTTCTTACTGGCAACGCTCTTGGTTATTGCTCTGTTTTTCTTTCCCCTCCCATTCGCTTATCTTTCAACTTTCAGCCTCCAACACTGACTTAATTGCAGTGCACTGTATGCTGGAAATTAATCCACACAAATGCTGAAGAAATCTCATCTGCTAAAGAAAAAAAATAAATAGCAACAGTAAAAAGGCAGCAGCTCAAGCTCCTAACGCACAGAGGCCAAGATACGACTCCTGCACTTTATCACAACACTTGTTGCGTAAGCAGAAAAGTAAATCCTGGGCTTGGACTTCAGGGCTCCCAGTAATCCCAAGCCAAGGACACTCAGCTCAGTAGCACCTCTTTTTGATTCTGCCTTGCCAGCAGAAGGGCTACAGCGAGATAAAACAGGGACCAGAGACAGGACCCTTCAGTTGACCAACCCAGTCAAGAAACTCCTTCTGTAAAAGAGGAGGATGACTACAAATGTATGAGCTGCATTCCTTTCTAACCTTAACCCAGATGCTCTTCTATCTCCTCTGTTCAGAAAAAGCAAGCGTGCTGCCTTTGCCTGTAGTCAGCTCTGCCAGTCTCTTGGGCTACCAGTAAAGGCAGAAGGCTCTTTCCTACAGATTTCAACATTTTTCTTTTCTGGTTTTAAATATGGCTAAAGGACAAACACATTTTCCTTTGGTAAGCACAGGGCTTTAAAAACGCATTCCACCTTGCAATTAACAGTAATGTCTTAGTTTCTTGACTCTTCCAACATGAAAAGTGGAACCAGATACCCAGTCAAACGGCATGTGGAATCTCCATATATTTACCATATTCTTCTGCTTTTAGCACTTCTCAACTACTGCCCCAAATAAAAGCTCAGCCTTGCACTGTGAGGGGCACACGTACAATCCCTGTGAAAGAGAAACCAACGTGCCAGTTTAAGAAGAGGAGTTGAATATCTACTGACACTCATTTGCACTGTGTGCAAATCAAGGGGCCCAAAGCAGGGCAGTTATGTTTTATAGAGTCAGAAATGTCAATAGAGATGGACTAGCTGCCTGTGTAACTTAAACAAAAAATGGAGAGAGGTGGTGTATGCTGTTCATCTCTGCTGGAGGATTTAGAAGCAAGTAAACCTCTATTAATCTTTTCTGGCTTGTACGTACAGATGTTTTACTTTGTGTAACACTATTTCAAATTAGACCCAGGTGCTGTAAATCCAACCAGAACACTCATTAAATATATCTATCTATCAAAAGGCATTTATTCCACCCCTTCAGCATTCCAAGCAGTTCAGCAAGGCAGAGCACCCACCTTCTGCAGATGGCATACTTGACCCTGGCAACACGACACAGCTCAAGAGGCAGATCTCTTTGTAAATTGCTCTTCCTCAAGCCAAGACAGACTTCCAGGCTAGCATCTCTCTGGAAGAGGTGGCACTGGTGTATATAAAATGTACCCACCTTCTTTACTGACAAAACCCACAGCTCCTGGAATATGTAGGTCATTCTTTTCAGAACTGGATTTTTGCCCCCTCTCTCCATCGAAAGCTAAGAGGCATTTTGAATACCAAAAATGAATTTAAAAAGTGCTAACAATTTTTCTTTACTGTTTTTTTTTTCCTTCATAAGTTCCATCTTCACCAAGAATCCTTCAAGTTTAGGAAGTCTGCTATGCACCCTTTCCATAGATTACACGGTTCATAGTGACTGTTCAATTCTATACAGGCTGCTATGTAAATGACCAGTGAAGCTCAAGCAAGCATTCACCCTGTTTTCCCAGTTCCACCATTACTTTTGTATTTACTCCTGTTTATTATTCTCTTTTGCAATGCCTTTTCTTGGCCTTACAACCATATTGACTCACTGCTACAGCTCTTTCTATTACCAAATTGTTCAAACAAAATACCTATGCTTTTATGTCATAAACATGAAAAAACCCAAAAAGATAGAAAAATGCAGTCCAATGTGAATCAAAATGGGACACTGTTAATAAATGAACCTTGTTCATGCCAGATAAAGCAACAAATCCTCATTGAACACACCAAATAATTTATCCTTAGCCAGAAAGACACTCAGTCTGACATTCAAACAGCCGTCTTTGTACGTACAAAGAAGCTGCCAAGTCTCCATACTTGAATGATCTCATAGACTCTGGAAAAAAAAAGAGAGAGAGAGAGAGAGAGAGAGAGAAAACCAAAACATTTTACCATACTAGCTGAATACACAGGAGTATAAGTAGATTGACTTTCAAATATTTTAGTGTTTTGTTGTCCTAGCACAGATCTGTGGACAAGCTTTGGGAAAAATTATGAGTGCAGTCACAGAACAAGAGAAGACCCAAGCAAAACCTCCTTTAAGTTGTCTCACCTCCAGTCAGTAGGAAGAATAAGCACCCTCTAAATGTCTATTGCTGTTCCATCCACTCCTCACACCAAGCATAACTCCCGCTTGTTTGATAAACAAGCAAAAGGTATGTAGTAAACTATAACCACTGCTGGAGGAGTTGAAGTGGAAAGGCAACAAGGTTTTTCTCTGAATCATCAGAAAAAGGTGATTAGTTTTCATCCGTGATGCCTTTCCCTGCTGGTGTCAGCGAGGCATTGCCTGGTCAGAATGGAAAGAACAGGGGACAACACAGATACCAGCAAACAAGAGGACATTGATCCCTGCGCCGCTACCTAGGAGAAATATCCACGTGCAACCCGGTTGGCTTGGGCTTAGTACTGAGCACAGATAGTTACTGAGCTCAGCTTGGTGCCCAGCTGTGTACACTGGACCTGCTCCTCTGCTTGGGTAAATTTCCGCAGTTCAATCAGGCTGTGAAAGATGACAATTTTACCAGCTGGAGACTGGCTGCATTTGGGGCTTCTAAAAACACCGCCGTGCCTTTCAGCGTGGGACTGCACATGTGAAGGGAACTTGGAAAGAACACATGAGGTATGTTTTATCCTGCTCAGATGAGACAAAGGCAAGCAGAAACCTCAGGTTTAAGCGGCAGCCGATAGGTTTGGATTTCTCCTTTGCCGGTTGCTAGGTCAGGATGGGCTCAAATTCCAAATGTGCCACCTACTCCAACTCCCAGTTGACAAGAGAGACTCAAACAGTCCATTATACCACTGAAAATTATGTCCCTTGAAGTGTTAAGCCAGGCACCAAATACGCATAACCAATCTTAAAATAAAACCAGGCATAAGTCACTTGCTCTGCCTCGCGAAGTGCACAGACTGCACAATGTGGAAAAATCACAGGGAACATTCTGGTGAGACAACATGAATTTTCTTGAAGCCGTAAGTACCATTATCTACAGCATTTCACTGTTCTGTTTCGCTGCTGCTTTTTTGTAAAAGCAACATCAAATGCAAGAATCAAATCTGCCTCCACATCCCTCACCCCATCTCAGCCTCCCCGTGCTGCTCCCGCGCAGCCAAGTCTCCAGTGTTTCACAAGATCCATCCCCACAATCAAACCAGCATCAATACAGCCCCGTTTTGTGTGTTTGAACGTGCAGTGTGTGTAACCTCAGCTCTGTGTGTCTCTGTGTAGGGACTGACCAACAAGCCATTTCCACATGGACCAGGCCACGCCGGGCTATCGTGCCCCGCTGCACACCTGCAGGTAGCTCACACTCGCTGTACAGCTCTGGAATCTCTCTCTCTGGTCCTCTCTGCATAAATCAAGCAGCAGGGAGGCTCAGAAACATGACGAATACGTTGGCTAGAATATCTCCTGCTGTAAAGACACATGGAGGAAGGGGGATACTAAACTAACCTTGCCTTGGATGGAAAAGCAGCTGGAATTTAATGTTCTTGGAAGCCAGCCCTGGCTGTTCAGACATGGATCTGCCAGGGAAGTCCCCAGTGGAGGCATTGCTCATTCTCCAAAACTAAAATGTCAAGAAAAAGCACTGGAAATCATTAAACACTCCGTTCAACATTTCTTGAACAATCTCAGGCAGAAAAGGAAAGAAAAAGCCTCTCGACCACAAACAAACCAGAAACAAATTCTTAGTGTTAATACAAAACAGAAGAGGGAATCATCAGGAATCCGAAGTGAGATTTTGCTTAATCGTGTCAGTCTGAAATCATACAACATCAAGCCAGCCATAAAAATAAAAAAACAATCCAAACTATAAGAAAGAGGAGAGCAGAAAGTAAAAAAAACAACAAAAAAAAAAGATAAATAAACAGAACTGCATTTGGCCTGGGTTTTCAGGGACTTCACAACAACAGTCCACCTTGTGCAACTGCCCTGCACCAGCTACACCAACCCACACGTGGCAAGCTGGGCTTGGTCACTCTGAACTCAAAGCAGAAGAGAAATGGTGACTAAATAGAAGGCAGCAGAGAAAGCCTTCTGGAGAAGAGCTAGCAGACCCTGCAAGAGCTGTGCCTCACTGGCACAAACCCCGTTTGGAAGTACGATGCTACTTTTCCTAGAGTTCAAATTAAGAAAAAAAAAAAAAAAAAAAAGGAGGTCGTTTTGCCATCTGCTACAAAAGTGCAGCTCTTAAAAAAAAAAAAAAAAGCAAAAAGCATGTGTGAGCTTTAATCCTATACCAATTTAGACACACATACCAACTGGCTATTATGGAAATAGGCTTCTGGAGTTCGTCCTTCCCAGCCCTTCCAGCACGAGGGAGGATTTTCTTACAGATGTGCTGCTTCTCCTCCAAACACTCTGCTAGTGAGGTACCTTCTAAACCACTGGCAGAAAGGCATGATCAGTAGTGAATTTTGATGCCCTCCTATGGAAACACACACCATAGGAACCACCACCCTTCAGCAGAACCGTATGACCAAATCACACCCATTGGAATAACTAAAAACCCACTGGCTGTTCTTGGAAAAACAGAGGCAAACTTGGTAAGCCGCAGGTTAAACTGGACAGTTTGGGTGTTTTCTTGTTTGATGGCAGAAAGATGGGTACATCCTAACAAAATAAGGTTCTGCATGTTATGAGTTGGGTAAACTGCTGGCTCGGTGTTTGCTAAACTAGTTTCTTACTGTTGGTTGATCCAATAGATGGCAGAAATGGTTTCTCTGTTTCTGTATGATCTGCCAAGCATTTGACAATCCCTTCTGGATGAAAGCTGTATCAAAGTGGGGGGATAACAAAAAATTAAAATAAAAAAATCACTGTTGTACTCAGCTGAAGCATTAAATTCTCAGGAATCAACTGGCAAAGTGCACCGTGTTAGATAGACTTGATTTCCCCCCCCCCCCTTTTTTTTTTCTTTCAGTGAGGGTTAATAACATTTCTTACAATGATGGAAAAGGCAGGTAACAACATTTTCCTGAATGGCCCTCCTGAGCACCACTGCACGTTGATGAAGCATTCAGAATCATCACACACCAGGCTGGAAGGGACCGCATGGATCATCTGGTCCAACCTTCCTTGGCAAAGGCACAGTCTAGGTAAGATGGCCCAGCACCCTGTCAAGATGAATCTCAGAAGTGTCCAATATTGGGGATTCCACCACTTCCCTGGGGAGATTATTCCAATGGCTGATTGTCTTTGTTGTGAAAAATTTTCCTCATATCCACTGTAATCTCCCCAGGAGTATCTAGTACCCATTTCCCTGTCTTTTCCATGGGACAGCTTGTAAAAAGGGAGTCTCCATCTTCTTTGTAGCCACCCTTTACATACAAGAAGAGTATTTAGTCTCACAGCAGCAGAAAAATGGACTTTGTCCTATTCCCTGAAAGCCTGGAGAGGTTCTGCCCAAAGAGCTGCTACAGGGCAGCTGAAAGGGGCAGGTTTTGAAGCAGGCTAGGAGAAGAGTGGTGCTGCCCAACACTCTGCTGAGAAGCTCAGAAAAGACACTACAAGGTGTATGTGAATCCAGGAGCTGCTGCTATGGAGCATCACACGGGGACTGAAAGGATCCCCAGAAGCTGTCCTGGGGGTAGCCTGGTGCAGCTGTGCAACTGCTTTGAGGGCTGGGGAAGGAAACAAGAGAAGAAGTAGTCTGAGGTACGAGAGAGGATTTCCTGAATTTGTTTATCCACATGTATTAATGGACATGATCCAGGAGAAAAGATAGATATTACTACAAAAAAAATAATAAAAATAATCAACAAAATGAGAAACAGCCTGTGTGCATTGGGATGAGACACCTCTTCCCAGAACAGGCTTCCAAGCAGAAACAAACCACGTTTATTCCAATAACTAGTAGTGTACATTGGATTTAAATTGACAGAATTTAAAAAAGAAAAAAAAAAAAAAAGAAAAAAAATTGTATCCTTCCCCAAGCTGACTGGTATAGCAATTTTCATCTAAAGCAGCAGCAGATCACCAAGACAAACACATTCACAGCGATTTCCTGTCAAGAATCAATCTAATACAAACATATTTTTACTGGGAGAAAATAAAGCTCAGTAGTGACATCAGCAGAACACAATTTCCATTGAAAATGAAGAGCATGGCAACTTCAGTTTTAATGGAAATTAAAGCACGCTGGCACTGTCAACTAACTGTAAAGCCACTTGTGGGTTTTGTTTAATTTTTAATTAAAAAAACCCCAATACTTGGGAACAGGACATACTGTCAATACTTTTACAGATCACTTTCCATGCGTGCTAATGGAACCCTTGCAGTTCTCCAGTCACACGACTTAAACTTGGCTTACCACAAGAAATGTGTTCGACTTCAAAGCTTCAGTCTGATCTTTTAGGAAAAATTAAAAGAAGGGTTTTCTGTAGCTTGTAATTATTTATGTACACGATACCTGTTTATCCGTTGTTCTGATTCACCTTCCAACATTAGCAAAGGAACCAGAGTCCATCTTTGGAGAAGCTGCATCACTTTAACTGGCATTTTCAGAGTAGCTAAGACTCCCCAAAATTTAAAATTAAGAGAGAGGCTCATATGTATTTGAAACCTCAAATGCTTTGATGTTCAGACACCATGACTTGAGACTTGTCATTTTATAAGCTTGAGCTTTGCTAGAAGGCATAATCTAAGGACATTCTGCCCTACCCTGGGAGCTCCTAGGAAGTGGCAGATTTCAGTAAGGATCACACCATTCTAGTCTGGCACGCTCGTCCCTGCAGTACAATTGGGCTCTAATTAAGATTTTGGTACTGCTTACAAGCTAGAACTAATATGATATTTTAAAAAGCCCCTTTAGAGAATCACATTTCCTTCAGTATTTAACAGTCTCTGAGACTGTTCCTAAGAGACTACAACCCAGGAGAGACTTCCTAAAAGACATTGTTAAGTGCTGTCTCATGGCATTGCAGACATCTAAGTAGTGGTATTATAATTTCCCTCATGATCTGATTAAGCCTCAAAACCTCCTCCCTGCCAAGAAAAACCAAACCAAACAACAAAACAACCCTAGAGTTAGGGGCTTGCTCCCCACTGTTCCTTTGAGAAATTGTAACAGAAGCTTTCCCTCCTTGATGGTGTGAAACCTGTCTTTTATTTGTAGCCAGTTCATGCACATTTGTTCATGTGACAATCTTCTCTTACTTTAGATGTTTCTTTTCCATTTCTTGTGTTCCAGGATAAGTAAAGTGCCTCTTCAAGTTCCCTAATGTGGGAATAATACATTTAAAAAAAAATAAAGTGAATTAAGATCTAGATTTAAAACAGTATTATAACCTTAAAATACGGAGTGTTGGGTGCCTAAAAAGCTCTTTAAAACAAACCATTAGAAATTAAAATTCATCTAGTTACCAACATTCAAAACAGCATTGACCTAATCCAATTCATTATTTCCTTGCCAGCAGTGTATTTTTACTTTACTCTAACTGCCTATTACATTTTCATTGCATATCCTTGACACTGAAGGAACAAACACTGCTCAACAGAGCACTCAATGTCATTACCTAACTAGAAATGACAGGCAGAACAACGTAGTATAAAGAGCTCATGCTTAACTGAAGGACTCAATGAGCTCAAGGTGAGCCAGTCAGATGCCCCACAAAAGTCTCCTTTGGAAACTCTTCACATATGCACACAGCAGGAGGAAGAAAACTCACTGCATTTGCTTGTTTACATTCAGCACTGAAAAAAGAAGCACTTGAAGAATGAAAAGGCAACACGAAGCACCTAGTTATGGAAAATTCAACAACAACAACAACAAAGTATAAAAGCCCCCTGTATAAGCCTTGCAGGATTTGTCACCTTCTTTTACTCTTGAAAAGGATGACAACACAGAGGCAAATTAAGAAACTTGTGTACTTTCATTTTCATATGTGGACATGAAAATTTTTTCCTTACCTTTTTGGTTTGAAGAAACTATTTTACTCATATTTTCCTCCTGCAAATAAAATGGCAAGGGGACCAATGGCTTACCCCTTCTGAGACTGGCAGAAGGCTTCATTGGAGCAGTAAGCTGTCGTACAGTCATCCAAATGCATTATTAATCTTAAGTAAATCACTTCTTGGAAGCATCACTTGATGTGCTATTGGAAAGCCTTCAACTCAGTAAGCTTTTTCTCGAAATGATTTTCTTATAGTGGGTTTGATGTTATAAGCTTCTTTGAGTGCAAGAGATTGTTCTGTCTACGTGGAGCCTCACTGAAATCTGGAGCTCCCCTTCCATGCACACCCATCCACAGCCCTGGAAGTACCAGAATTTAAATGATTTAGCTTGCTCAGCATTTTTCTTGGTCTGACTGTCCGAGACACATGGCTGGGCCACCAAAGGGCTTTACCTCAACACACCATCAGTGTCAAAAACGATGATCTAAATCAGGGCAATGAATACACTTTTGCCAGAAACGCTGGAGCAGATGTGCTCTGACAAGTTCTTGCTTGATTATTTGATGCATTTACGACCCACTGCAAAGCACACTGGATATAATCTCAGGAGAGCTGGCTTAATCTCCAGGCTGGCACTATTACTGTTGCACACTAAACACAGCACTTCCTACCTCTCTGCCGTGCCTCAGTTTCTCCATGTGTAGCACAGGGGCAGTAGGATGAGAAGAGTTTCCTCTGTAAGGCAGTTCAAGACTGACTGCTGAATCCCAGGGTATGAGCAGACTATTAACTGCTGGCCTGTAGTAACAATTGGGCAGTAGGGCATCACCACATTCTTGAGGAACAGCTTCCCTTGAAACCTTACAACCATCGAGTTCCATAGTTTGACAGCTCTCAGTTGGCCAAATGTGACTGCAAGAAGAGCAGCACAAAGAGTGTGATTTAAGCAAGATGTTGTTTAGTGAGTATTTATCAGATACCATAGTAGCAAGCAGGGTATAGCTCTGTATAATGGCTAGCAGATATTCTCAGATAACCCAATGGCTAATACATTTATCCTTATATCCTATATATAGGAAATAGTTTCCTTTTGACAACACCTCACAAATTAAACGCAAAGCTGTGTGCAATAACCTTACGTGTAGACGTTACACAAAGCATTTTGAGTCCTAAAAATAAGTAATAATATACAGATGTCTCTGACAAGATGGAAACCAAGATTTAAATACAAAGCCCAGGGCATATTTCACATTGGCTCAAAGTTGGCTCGTTCCTGCCACATTGGTTCTGCTGCTCATTATCTTACGTGCACAGCTTCAACCCCTTTCTAGAACAAGGACTGAAAGCACCACAGCCTCCCTTCCCAAACACACTTTGGGATTTATGAAAAAACAAGATTCATACAAACGCCTTTATGTACAACCTTGCTTCCAGCTGACAGTCACACAGCTACCTGAGGGAAGCTGTAGTGAGGCAGGAGTTGGTCTGTTCTCCCTGGTGACAAGGGACAGAACAAGAGGAAATGGCCTGAAGTTGAACCA
>WTSP01019148.1:7089-65511 GCA_025331215.1 Actenoides lindsayi | reverse complement strand
GCAGTTACTTAGAAGAGACTGAGCTGAAAAGTAAAATCACTGAACAGAATTAGTTCTGTTCTAACTCAAACCAGGACGGACCTGTAGTTAGCAGCCTGTGCTCTGTCAGCGATTGGGGTCACCAAAAGGTGACTAACGTAGGCAGAATTAATGCTATGAGAATGAAGTTTACTGAATAGCAGGTCATACCCCCTTGCAGAGGTTTCTAATCAAAAAAAAGTTGAAACCACCACCTTAGCTGAGTATAAGATCTGTCTTTCTCACAACAGGTGTAAGTGACCTACTTTTATCATCTCAGAGCTTTTTATAATGTAAAATTATGAAGTAAGATCATCAGTCCTAGTGTGGGATGTTTGTACCACTTTAGTAATGAAAGGTACTGTAGCAACAACTGTGGCAACTCTATGCAGAAGAATCTATTTGACAATTCTTCACTGTTCCCATCTATTCTTGAAAGGATATGGTATGCAGTACTTCAAAGGTGGCTTAATTTGGAGTAGTCCAGAGGCTGTTTGAAATCGTGCAGCTGCCTACATTAACCTAAAACTAATTTAGTTCTCATGTGTTTTAGTGTTGTGCAACAAATTACCGCAAACATCTTTAGTAACAGAATTGAAGAAGGAAGCAGAAAAAACCTTCGGTATTATTTTGTGGATTATTTTTTCAGACTGTGACTACATGAATACTTACACACTATTTCTTGGTTTAATTCTCATCGACCAAGCTGATTACAGGTTTTGATGGCACACACATGGGCATCTTCACCCTTACAAAGTGAAACATATCTTATTTTTAAGATGGATGATAGAAAAAAGATTATTGTGCTAAGGTACAATATGATAAAAGAACATATTCTAGTCATTCATCCCAGAGAGACTGCATTGCATGTAAATCAGAAGAAAATTTGGCCTAGGGGATCATGCTTATCTCTGGGAGAAAAAGCACACCTTTTTCTGTAATGTTAAACAAGGAATGAGAGTGGCCAAACTGCACGTGTGGAAGGAATATGGTCTCAACTGGTTTATTCATCCTTTAGGCATTATGCTGTAACATATAATTAGATTTCTACTACATAGCTAATCATAGAGGCTGGTTGCAGATGAAGTAGAGACCCTGGCTGCCATCCATGCATTTTTACTGCATCAAAAGAAAATTTGTTGATAGTGTCAAATTCATATTCATAGTATCTGTGGTCGAGAGTGTCCTACCTAGGAGCACATAACACTACATTTTAACAGTGACAGGACCAAAGGATCAACACCTATAAACTCTTCTATTTGGAAAGAGGTAGAGAGAAAATACCTTTGGTCTTCTTGAAAGGTTCCCGGTTTAGTTTTCTCATGGTTATGCCTAGTGTTACCTCTGTAAATTCAGTAATGATAATGGGCTAAGGACATAGATCAGAATGGACACTGGCCAGAGGAGCCTACAATTGAGGAGAGGTAATAAATTATGTGGTGGACCAGATGTATTCCTAATAGAGCAGTGAATCAAATACATTTTCGCACTGATGGGTAATAACACTTCCTAAAGAGTTGGTTGAGACTACCTGGTCATTGGGAGGCATATTTCTAGGGAACAAAGTGATTGCTTTCGATGGGATGGAAGTCACCTTGGAAGAAGGCATCTCTCTGTTTCACTGAGCTATAAGGATGTGGAAATAGAAAAGGAGAATGTATCAGAACAGAGATTTATCTCTTTGAGACTTAAAAAGCAAAGAAATTGAGTGAAAACTTAGCCTCCCTGTGAAAAACTCTCATTTACCCTGATGGGATTTTGCCTGAGAAATCTAGAGTGTATCTCAACTAGAACTCTGACTTTAAAAGAGATATCTAAGTAGACAAATTCACAGTTATTACAATGCAGAACAATAATGTAAAGACTTTAACCCTGATAGGAAATAACTTGCTTTCCCATCCTCAGCCTTTTCTAGACCATTGCTGGCTTGAGGGGATTTGTTACGCTTGGCTGAAATATGTGAGACAAAAAGCTCAATGAATCATGCAAAAAAGCAGTGAAAGTGCTAGGAGGTGCAGAGGGAGAGATTGCCTGTTAAAGAATTAAATAGAAGGGAGAGTGGAAAGGAATCATTTTTTGAACACGTAAAAATATCACCTGAAACAAAAACTCCATCTCTACAAAAATATACTCTAGAGACTTTAGGGAAAACTAATTTTAAATGCTGTCTTCCCACCTCTTTCTTTTATAGATGCTTATATCTGACCTATAGCTATTAATGATGAAATCCTCCCATGTTAAGAACCAATAATGGGCCTATGTACTCCTTAAATCTCACTTAAAGTTTCCAGATTGGGTGTGAGACAATAAAATGCTGTGCACTATTGTGAATAATGCCATAGAGCACAATTTCCAGTGTTTATAATGAGATTGAAATGCAAGTAATTTTTTTCTTCAAATGAAATACTTTCACCATGGGTCAATAATGCCCCATTGTTCTGTTATCACCTGCATGTTCTAGGCAAATATTTCATTTTATATTCACTTCGTATACTGCATAGGCTTGTTATACAGAGAGCTGTCAGAGTTAGGTTACATTTATATTCAAATGACAAGTCATGATTCATTTTTTAAAAAATCTTTTGATAGCACTAAATAGCCTGATTAGAAATATATCATTATGGTACATTATGTCAACCAAATCTTTATGAAGCAGCATTCAGACTGCCTTTACTGTTTATTATCTTCAGTGACGTCCAGAAATGGAGACCGAAGCCAAGCATGGTCATGCCGAGAATGGAAATTTGAGGAGTCTTTTTCATTTATAATAAACAGACCCAGCTGGGAGCACAGCTGCTAACTAAGGAGCCAAAGCTCTAGCTTCCTGCTACCTGGAAGGGTCTAATTACACAACCCACCTCGACTTGCTCTCAAAACTACAAATGCAGGGTCAGGAATATTTTAAGCATGGTCTGGAATTCTATCAACATAAAGCATCTAAACCAACACCATATCTTTAAGTAGTGGGGATATTTTATACAGTAATATAAATCCAAAGAGCTATTAAATGAAACTAAAGTAATGTACTTCCAGGGGTATTTAACTTCAAAATCCTAACTGACCCAGTTTGTCTGATCTCTTTTTACAAAGCCATCTGGGAAAAAAAAAAAATTAAAAAAAAAGGAAAAAGGACATCAAGCCAAGCCACAGTCTCTTCTTAAAAGTGGAAGTTTAACACTTAAACAGAAAAATAGCCCTTTTCAAGTCAAAACTTATTTAATGGATCCCATTAAATGAAAATCTAGAAAATCAAATAAAGAATTACTAAATATGGGTCCATCCTCCTTATTCTTGTTATAAAATAAAAATATTTTGATAAACTGGGAAGCAAAATTGTCTTTGCCATGTTTAGATATCCTTGTACTTGCGGCACAATTTCCTGCATTTTGAACATTTTAAGATAGTACAGGAAAAAAAATTTATAAAAAATAAAAATTTAATTGAGTGTCTAGTGAGATGCCAACAAACATGGATCAGTTGCTCCAATAGGAGGACCCCTACTCCAGAAGTCTGTGAAAGGCTTCCTTTGCTTTGTGTGCATCAATAACCAAGTTTCTTCACTCATCGTCCAGAAATGGCCAGACTCTGTCAGCCCCTTTCCTCCACAGAATCATGAACATTATATCACGCAGGTATATTTTATCATAGGATTTTTCCATGAGGCTTTTTATCTTGCAATTCAATCTGAATTTTGGATGGAATTTTTCTTCCAGGTTTGCTAATTAAATCACTCCATATTATCTTCCCTCTTTCTGTCCATTTCTTCCCATCTTTGTTTTTTTCCTAATGTAGGATACGGATTGCCATAAAAAATTAAATAAAAAGGGTAATTGTTGTATATCGTGCTGGATTTTGATGGGATAGAGTTAATTTTTTCACAGTAGGACTACATTTTGGGTTTGTACTGGAAAGAGTGTTGATAATGCAGGGATGATTTAGCCGTTGCTGAGCAGTGCTTACATCGAGTCAAGGCCTTTTCTGCTTCTCACATCACCCCACCAGCAATTAGGCTGGGGGTGCACAAGAAGTTGTAGAGGGGACACAGATGGGATAGCTGACTCCAATTGATAAAAGGGGATATTCCAAACCATATGATGTCATGCTTAGCATATCAAGCTTGGAGAAAAAGAAGGAAGGAGAGAACATTCAGGGTGAAGGTGTTTGTCTTCCCAAGTAACGGCTACACATGATGCAGCCCTGCTGTCCTGGAGATGGCTGAACACCTGCCTGCCAATGGGAAGTAATAAATTAATTCCTTCTTTTGCTTTGCTTGTGTGCACAGCTTCTGCCTTACCTAATAAACTGTCCTTAACTCACAAGCTTTCTCACTTTTACACTTCTGATTCTCTCCCTGATCCTACCAGGGGAGAGTGAGCAAGCGGCTGTGTGACGCTGAGCTGCCAGTGTATATATATATGACTTACATATGTTGTGCTAAACAAAAGAGAATGGGCAAACAAATTTAAGTCTAAATATGGCACTTAATACAAATTGAGTATGTTTTGTCCAATGAACAGATCTTATATGCATACTTTGTATATCAGTAAAGTAAGTAATCACTTAGCAAGTGATGAATGAATGGTGCAAGACTGTAATGAATAGGAGGATGATAGAATGTGCAAGAAGATTCTTTCTGCATCTTCTCTAGTTCTCACCTTACCTATTCTCCCATTGTGCATCTTTGTCTTGTGTAATTTGCCCTGTACTATCTGCCCCTCTTCTTTAAGTTTCAGAGACCTCCCACTTTTCTATGAAAGTGTCAGTAGACCTTCTATAGGAGCAACAGGTGAAAATGCTATTTTTCTTGCTTCTTCACTTAAAGAATTGGAGGAAATGTTTGTAAGAAGGGCAAATCTCCATCTGCTTTTGGACCTCTATAGCAGGAGGAACTAAGAAAAGACAAACAGTTGTCCCTGAAGAAGAAATTAAGACATTTCTTTTCTCTTAGCATACGTAGATGGCTGCTTCACAACACATGCGCAAGAAGTCTGAGAATCCAAAAACCTTCACAGAAACCTTTTAATGCTCTTACTTTGGGATTACTTTGCCTTTTCTGCTTTCTTTATCCCTTGAAGCATTTTGGTCATTCCTGAGTTCCTTGGCTTCAACAGTCTGAAGACTTGTCCACACTGTCAAACCTCTGCATGATATGTTGTAATATGCTTTTTTTTGTGCACTCTGTTCTTGTGCAGCTGCAAAAGGACATCACATTCAGACAAACCAAGGCAATGTTTCCATGCCAGAGCTCTGTTTAAATGGGATTCAGATACCCCCAATAACTACAAATCACATTCAAATGATAGGTTGATTCACACTGATTTTTGATAATGGAATTTATAGTCACCATGGTTTGAAAAATGGACAGCACTAAGATAATAGGTCTAAAGTGCTTACAGTCCTTCCTGTTCCATCATGAGGTCATGGCAAACAACAGCAACAGTTCAGGCATCTATCTTTCAGGCAATTTAAAACCTTTGCTGTAACTTTCACTCTTAGCCTCTCCAATCACGTACAATTTCATTTTCATTCAAAATCAGACTTGAAATCCAGATATTTTTCAAATTAATGCACCTATCATTAAAGGATACAATTCTTTCTGGCAGTCAGCTCCCCAGTGTGTTTTTTACTTCATTACAGTTACTAAGAAAATAATTTTCTCAAACACTGTATTAACTACAGTTTTGCCTGGTCTTCCCATTCTTGCAGACCCCCCCAGCATATTCTGGAGTGCATTCCCACAGCTGCCTGCACCGCTTGCCGTAAGGTCCCTTTGAGGGCTGATCTGAACACAACTCTGAACAATGTGTGGGGAAGCACCTGCAGACTGGAGCAGCTCTGATTGATGAACAGCCTGGAAGTGAAAAGGAAACAGTTAGGTGGAAGAGAACATTATTTGCCCTTCTTCCTAGTTTTCTACCGTTGGACTGTTTCAAGAGGGTTCAGGACTCAGGAATAGATGCTGACTTATGAGAATGCAAGACACAGACTGTATATGCATTTGCAAGTGTGTTGTGTGAGATCAGAGGATAAAAGCAAGTTTAATCTTTTTTATTAATTAATCAGCTGCAAATCTGCTTCTTTTAAGTGTGTAAGGGCTCTATTATCTTATTTCTAGGCACCAGCTTCCTATTGATAATAATGAGAAATATGTGAGCTTAGTTATGGTGATACGAATTTAGTTATAGAAAAATATTTTTCTGTTCTAAGTAATCTAACTAATTTTCTAGGGCATACATGTACCCTTTTTTCTCCAATAGGTGTTCCTTTGATTTTCTCTAACACTTGCTACATACAATATGGTATTTACTTCAACATACAGTATGGACAATCCTTATTTCCTTATTATTATTATCACTTGGAACAACTTGGTTCTGAATATGTGATACATCTGTACCTCATTGGAATGATCTTATACTGAAAATTTCCTCCCATAGAAAAAAGAACTACAAGTGGTTTTTTTCAGTGACTTACCTAGTTCCACTGATTTTTAAAACTCTCTATCAATTTGTTGTTATATGCAGTTATAATTCCCTAACCATGCCTTATGTTTCCCTAAAAGTCTGATAATTTAGGATCTTGATTTCTGCTGTAGGTGAATGGGAGGATAACTGTGTTAATTGTACAACAGGCTCAGATAAATTTGTACCAATTGTTACCAGTATAGTAATGATATAGGCAAACAGAAGTCAGGATTTCACCAAACCCTAACCTTTCAAGTGTTCCTTGCTTATTTAACGTAGGAGATAACATCCCCATGAGATCTATTTTGTGCTCATGGACAGATGATGTCTTCCTGGTCCACAAAGGAGACTATAGCTCTTAAATTCCCTCCTTTAGGTGGGCAAATGTATGACAATCTTACATCTTGCTATTCATCAGAGGAAAACTCACATAAAAAAAAAAAAAGATGCAAGACTAAAATCTGCTTTAATCTACTGCAGAGATTAAAAGGTGAAGATACAGTTAATGGCACACTGTTAGTTTTGAGGAAGGTTGTTACAGCAGCCAAAAGGCATACACCCATATATCACAGAGCAGCACAACATCTAGCAAAAAATGCTTGATGCTGCCAGCTTCCTGGTAAAAATCCCTCTTAAATCACAATAAAAGACTCAATCCCTAGCATAATACTTTCTGAAAAGAAAAATATGTCCTGCCAGTATCCTGCCTTCGCTGGGAGGCAGGGAAGATTTCATTCACTGTTTATCAGTGTTTATGTCCATGCCCTTTCTGTACAGATGGAAATGTAGTGAAGCAGAAGCTATTTGGGGAATATAAGCAGGCTGGCAAAGACTTACAGCAAGATATGAAAATAAAAAGCTCAGTCCTATGTGTTAGAAATGGCAATGCAAACTAGTTCCAAATCTCAGATGAACCCTTCACTTTTTCAAGTGGTGTTAGTTTTATTTTTGCACATTTTCTAGTCTTGTATTTCTAGTAATAAGAGTTCTTAATCAAATGGTTGTTTTATACTTCAATTTCATAGAGATCAATAGCTGACCAAGGAAAAGGAAAAATAAGATGTCAAATTACTGTTTGAAGGTTTGTTGAACTTCCATCAGACTGTTTTGGGTGTCTGTGATGGTTTCTATCATATATTTATCTGGCTCCTGTACTAATAAATGAGCTTGATGTCTCCCAAGAGATTGACACAATATGACCTTGGATGAGAGAGGAACTTTTATTTTCTACTCAATATGGTGTACCCCTGCAGTCTTTCAGAAGTGTGTGTTTCAAAATATTGGAAACAAGAAGTGAAATCATTAAATGCATGTTCCCAAACATGCATAGATAGTTTTTTGAAGGCTAGACAAATTATGGCTCCACAAAAGAAAGGAAAGAAGAAAACCCTCAGACCCCTCTACACAGGTCTACAGTCTTGAAGCTGGTGCTTGGCACATGCAGCTAAGCCTGACAACAAGCAAGCAAGGAAGGAAAGGAAATATATGAACATGCTACAGTCCCCAAGGTATTTACTTCTCTGGGCTCTGCCTTAATCTTTGCCTCTGCCCTTACATGTCTACATCTTACATGTACTGCCAGAAGGCTTACTCATGTGCTGATCCAGGACTTACATTGCTCTTTTCCAGAGGAAAGCCTACTTAAGAGTGGTTGCCTCTGTCCCTGGCAAAGAAACTTCTCATCTGTTTAGCAAAAGGGTTGAGCTGAAGTAGTTAAAGTAGGCATCATATTGTTATTTAATTTAAAACAAGATGAAATGCAAAATAAACACTGAGAGTGAAATGTGTATTTTAGGACAGAGTATTTGCAGAGTCTCTTAAGCCCTTCACAATTAAAACATCATGACAGATTTTAGTGTTTTGGAATCTGTCCCTTTCCTTTACTACTTTCACAAAAACCTTGAAATTCACTGTAAGGAAAAGTTTTTAGGTTGACTAGTCTGTCCCATGTCAAACTTGGATTATGTTCACTGGTATTATGCCAGTTTTCTAGCCACCTCCAGAGCAGCATCTTATTTTTTTTTCTCTTTGTCAAGGATAGTGTTTTACTGGCACAAATAGTACAAAAAAAAAAAAAATACTGCAGTATTTTCTATGGAGGCTAGCCAAGGAAAAAAAAAAAGATCGGAGTAAGGGAAAAAGACTAAGAAGAGAGACAAAGAAATAATGACATATAAAACAAGGAAAGAAATATGGCAACAGCACAGGAGAATAAACAAGACAAGGAGTGAACAGAAAATTATCAGTGAAATTAGCAAAAAATCTATAAAGAAAAAAATCTTTAACTGTCTATTATTGGTAAAAAAATGGGGAAATAATTTTTAATAAATCCTAAAATAGTGGTATGTTGGCACACAATTGCCAGAAAGACAAGAAGAGAAGAAGATAAGAAAAGTTCAGCAAATTTTTATTTTTACCTTTTTTTTTTTCCCCATTCTTTGGTATTTTCATGCCCTGTAGCAATTAAATTTTTTGCCATACCTTTCTTTTTTTTTCCTGAGTAACTTCTTTTTTCCTTTTTAGCCAGGTATCTTAAGCAGTATTTTTCTAGATTATTTGGGCATCCACTCACTACTACTTTATTGCTGTGGTGCATCAACCTTCATTATGCATCAATGCAGTGATTTCTTCAAAACAAAACAACCGCAGTTTTGTCTAAGTAGGATCATCAGTTTTAATACGTCTCTTTTAAGTGATTTTTTTTTCCCCATTCAAAGGGATGCAAAATAACAACAGGGACTCAAAAAGAGCATAACAACAACAACAACAACAACAAAACTATCTGCATTTCAGATGAAATGACAATTACTAGTAACTTGCTTACCTTTGGACATCTGAAATGATAACAAAGTTTTCATTATCAATCTGGGAATATAAATACAGTACAGTCAAGGATGGGCAATAATTCTGAATCAAACCTCTTCTGTAAAAGTATTAAGTGTTACAGGAGAGTATAGCTATAATCCAAGTTTGTCAATATATTCAGAAACATTATTAGGAACAATAAATATGTGGACCTTTGCCAAGATATTAAAGATTAATTTTCCAAGCCTTTTTTCTCTTAACTATCCTTAAGTTTTGTCTTCTTTGCTGAAATATATTTTTTGTAATCCCCCCCACACAGGTGACACTGTGGCCATAAAATTTTTGGTCATTCATAAACAACTTCCTTTTCTCTCAGGAAAATATACGATCACCAGTGTTATAAACATCCTGTTCTGAATTATATATCCACAATGCTCGGTCACCACAAAACTACAAAATAATTCTCAGTGTATGTAGAAACTATGAATTTGTATCATAATGGCTAAAACAGGGAGTCCAAAGAATCACCAGTGTCCCAGAGGCATGTACTAAATGGGAATTTCTTAGCTGAAAATTCCCAGGACATCAATTCTAGTTACTTGTTATTCTAGGCAAACACATCAAACCAAGTCTTTTAGATTCCTCTCATAGATAAATCCTCCATTTCTTCTTCATGTCAATATCACATTGGCATCTTATCTTTATATACCACCACAACAGTGGTGGTATGCAATGAGTTATTTAATAGAGAACCAAGTATTTCTGCTACTCTGTCATTTCCAACAGAAGAGCCTACTGTTTGTAGAAAAAATTCTTGCTTTAAGCCCCTAAATTCATGTCCTTACTTTGCTTTGCTTTGTCCTAAGGCCAGGTTTTGAATGTGATATTCCAGTCCATCTCTAAGCTTAAAATATTTTACATCTCTTGTCCTCATATTTTGTAGCAAAAATTGTAGAAGCACTATCAAAGTTACAAGCACTATCAAAGTTACAATACAATCAGTATGACTTTTTTTAATACAGATGAGATCTACATGTAGGGAATTGTTTTGCTGCTTGCCTGATTGAGACTGTGTTTTTTTCCTTCTCTTCAAAAACAGTGGCAACTGGATCCAACCATAGAAAACTCTGTCTCACATATCAGTGCTAGTTCTTTTCATGACATCTTTCAAAAACTTTTCCCTGTGTTTTTTGTCACAATTGGTAAAAAATCAAGATGAGTTGGCCAAATAACTTTCTCACAATATATGGCCAGCCAAAGGAGCTCACATTTCATACATAATCCTTCTTGTTGAAAGAACCAAATCTGCCATGGTACTGAGGACCGTGATGTCTCAGGTATTGGTGAGGAAGGGACGTAAATGAAAAGGAATTCTTAGAGAAACATTCCAAGAAGCACACTGGCCTAGAGGTGAAAAATACTAGCAGGTCCTTGAAATATATATAAATATATATAAATAAAATAAAATTCAGGTAACATCATAAAATCTCAAAATTTATTAACCTGCTTTGAATATCTGAAAAGTAAATCCTGATAAATCCCACATATGCCCACAACCAGATGCAGAGACTATAACAGAGTATAGCATTGATTTTATTTTTTTCCTGGGTAATTTTGCATCTAGTATCATCTTTCTCCTAACATTTCTCTAGGTTAGCACCTCTGAGGCACTTTCATTAGTGGTAACAACAGTGACGGTGCCGTTTCAAGCAGGAAATAGTAACCATTTAGATAACACACTGCTTAGAGTTGCTTAGCACAAACCAAGGTAAGATAGTGGTTAAGCTCCCCATAGCCATCACAACTTGCCTACATTTATGCTTTGTTGTAAATGCTGAACAGAGTCCTCAGGACAAAGCTGAAATGTTCAGGCTGTTGCTTAGATACTACTTTCACAGGGTTCATATGAAAAATCTACGTATACAGGAAAATAAATAGATAAAAGAGTTAATAGGCTGAACCGACAATGGACTAATACAAGTCGCTACTTTTGCCCTGTATTTGGGGATGGAATAAACAAATGTGGAATACATAGAACGCTCATGCAATGGAAAATGAAAATATTTGTGCTTTGCTGGGATGCCTCCTCCATGCATAGATATTTGGGGCCAATCTATCCTATTGAAAACAAGTTATGTGAATTTGCATTATGTTGGGTCACTCAGTTTATCTATTTGTATTCTTATTGCGTAGCATACATAACTGAATCTATGTTTGCTTGTTTATATAGGAGTCTCATAATTTGTGACCTTGCAACAACAGAACAAACCTGAGGTCATATCCTAAAGTTAGAAAATCACCTTAGTCACCTATGCTATGGGCTTTATTTCCTAACCCAGAGGAGTTAAATTTGCAGTGGTTCACATATTCTATTCAGAATGCCCAAATTATATCTAGTGAAAACTGCTTTACTAAAAATAGATGCTGATCTGCATAAGTATTAGATTGGTTCCTGCTATGCCATTTCCTCAGTAGAAAAAAAAAAAAAGAAAAAAAAAAAAAAAAGGAAAAAAAAAAAAAAGAAAGAAAGAAAGAAAGAAAGAAAAAAGAAGAAAAAGCAATTTTGGTGTGTGTTTGCTTTGATAATATCCCAAAATTAATTTGTTAATTTTTTTTAGCACCAATAATTAATGACTTGAAGCAACACACTGAACAAACTGGGGGTTATGTAAAAGCTGACAGTTACAACATCACAATGCCAGAGCATTACCTATTATGTAGTTATGGTGACATATACTATTCTTGTGATACAAACCACAAATTATATAAGATTTTTGAGTAACTCCATTTTGCTCTATTGAATAAAATGAAATGACTACACAAATTACTGCTTTTTACCTTTTATTGCATATTTGTTTTGTTAATCCCCTGCAAGATAAGCAGAACTCAATACTCAGATTATACTGGAGGAAAGAATAGATAACAAAATAATTCTGAATTAAAAAAACAGTTATATTTTGTAAACAATTGTTCTCTCCTTGAACAAGTTTTTAATTGCTTATTTGGTCCTGCCTTAGGCATTATTTTTTATACCAATTTGTAATTTATATAATTCATGTAATTATTGCAAAGGTTAAAAAAAAAGATCAAGGTATTTAAAAAGGCAAATCAATCTAATTATCCATCCACATTAAATGTACATTCTATCAATTTCCACCTCAAAAGTGTATAAACTGGCTGCTATATACCACTTCTGCTGCAACTTCAAGATTAATAATTATGTATATATGTAATTCTTTTTATATTTCTGAACCTGACTCTTTTACCTGTTAGTGAAAGGGGACAGAGTAACTACTGACAGAAGTAGCTGTCTTTAAAACACTTCTATTAAGAGTTATTGTAACAATAATGACATTTCTTACATTATATAGTATCTGCAAAATTATCCTACAGTAGCTTATAATTTTCCAGACATAGGTTTTGGTGAAAGAGGCTGAGTTTTAATGACTGATTTCAATGTTTGCTTTTATGAAATGAGCCATGTTCAAATATTATCAGTATAAATATGCCTATAACAAAATGACTAAATCTTCTCACCAAGTATCACATCTCAGCAGAAGTGATCAGATTTTTCTCCAAAATAATGTTATGAAATATTATAATTTTAGTAAATATCATGCTTGATTTTTTTCTCAACTTTCCCCTAAAATAATGAGGTATTGGTAAGTTTTTTGTCTACAGAAATAAGTGATTATTTAGCATGTGTTTTCCACTAAAAAAAAAAAACCAAAACACACAAGCAAATAAACAAATTGTTTACAAGAAAACAGAGATCCAAGCCATTTAATCAAATCTTTTGACAATTTATAATCAAACCAATCAAAATCACCTTATAATATTCCCACTATGAACCAGATAACATTCATTTATTCCTCCTGCATGGGACAGCATCTTCTTTCCCTTTGAGGAAAGGCTACATTGTCCCAGCTGACAAAGGGGTAGGGGATGTTTATGCAGAGAACCAGTTCAGCAGTTCACAGCTAATTGAGGGTTATAGGCTTTTCGGAATAGGGAGGAGGCATTCGTATACTTAAATTCCTTTCTGGAAGGGAGCACAGAAATTCGAGGGAAATATCTCTTCAGCCTTAAGGTCATATGACCCTGATGTGCCATTGAGATCCCTGATGGTTTGAGCCAGGTACCCAGCAGGGCACTTGGCAGCTCCCTCCTGACCAGCCTCTGCAGAAATCAAGGTGTGCAAATACTCAGGTCTCATCCTGGCATGGACTCAGAAAGCCTGGAGGTCATCTCTCACAGCATAAGGGCTGGGCAGGCTTCCCATATCCCACATCCCATGATGCAGACATAGCCTGCAATACTGACTTGATTCTTCCTCTTTCTGAACTTCTCTTTGATAACCAAGTGCTGGATACTGTTATACTATAAAAGTATAGATGGCTTGATAAAAAGGGATGAGAAGTGAAATCATCTCCCCGGGAATTAATCTGATATTTAGAGTACCACAATGAGAAGGAGCAAACTCATTACCCTGTGCCGTCCCATTCCAGGAAGAATCAGCATGGAGAAAAGGCCTTCTCAGAGGATTGCATCATGACTCATGCCTCTCAGTATCTTGTTTTAGTGATGGTGTAGTTGGGTAGAGCTTTTGAGAATGACATCATATATCACTGTGGTTTTATTTATTTTTAATTGGTTTGATATTTCAAGGTTAGATCGCTCCTTTCCTTTTTTACTGTGCGATGCAATATATAATATTGGAATGATGATAAATGCAGGTCCTTCAATTTATAAATTATGATCAGTAAAACTCTACTTTATGCATACACTATTTACTGAACTGTATTTATACAGTTAATTAACTTTAAAATACACTGTATGACAATTTCAGATAAGCTTTTAAAATAGTACATGTTACATCCTTTGTCCCTTCAGTCAGTCAATGGAATCGCTTTATTCCTTTCCCTTTCCCATAAAACATTATGATTCGACAACTAAAGTAATGTCCAGACAGGTTCAGGTGATGTCCATAGTCATATAGACAATGGTAGAAATTGCTGGTTTAAATAGCCATTTTAATTACAAATTTTCTAACTGATATTTTTACTAATAAATACTGAATATAGAGCTTGAAAATTCAAGATTAAAAGATATTGTGGGTATTTTTACTATTGTTTTTTGATAGTTTCACAGGTCTCAGGCAAGCTGTCTGGTCTCAGTGGCCTGAGTTTCTCAAGGTGATGCAGATCCTTAGGAATAAATGTAAATCTGCTAGACTCACCTCAAAACAAGCAGACCTAGTTCATTAAGGCATTTAGACTCCATTTCTACTATTGAAGATCTTTGGTCATAGATTCAGCTACAGAGAGAAGTTCATCTTATATTTGTTTCAGTCAAGAGATCTATAAAAAAATCACTAAATGTTTGTATTGGAGTCAATGATATGTAACAAAAGACGATTCACCATTTCCCACTCCCCAACTAATTTATTCACTTTGGCTAAGTTTGTGCTTCAGTTTTTATCCATAAAAGTAGCTGTCCTCCAAGAACACATGAAATAGGCATGTAGACATAATGAGAAGCACTGTAGATTTTTAATTTACTAGAACATTCATTCATCGGCTCATTCACTTATTCATTATGTTATTCTTGTGAATTTTACACTCATGAATAGTGTAATCAAACAAAACTGCAGTTAGCAAAAGTATGTCAATATTTAAGCGTATGTGTTGTCACTTTGAAGTCACACATTAAGGGTCAGAGTGAACAATTCTGATACTCAATCGTGAACCTAATAAAGCCTAATACATTTGGCACATAACGTATTTGTGGCAGATTCATCAAATGATGTTCCTTCCAATAGCAAAGAATGGAAACACAGATTTTTTGTTACAAAAAAGAATGTAGCCAAGTACCGTAACCACATATTTTATGTATGTTCTCCATGACAAAATTATACAAGACAGTGGACCACTAAATGACAGTAGAATCGTAGAATCATAGAATGCTTTGGGTTGGAAGGCACCTTTAAAGGTCATTTCTTGGTTTCCTCCAGTGGTTCAGCTAGTTGAACACACTGCTGTTCAGTCTGCTAATCAGATGTAAAAACCCCTAAATTATGTTCTGTAAAAACACTTCTAAGATGTAGTTTGTCTAATTATCCACTGCTTTTCTACAGGAGAGGAGACACAGATCAAATCCCAAGGTAGTACAAGCTATGTCCAGGGCTTTACCACTGGTGGAACTTGCTGGGTAGATCTTCCAGTCAATTTGTTTGTGGCAGGACAGTAAAAAGCTGATGTGACATTTGATATAATTTCTCTTGACAAATAATATATACTCTTGAATATGAATTGATTTCCATTGTCACATACAATCTGTTCAGAAGCTCTCTGTTGTTAAAGACAAGAGTCTTAAGAATTCACCATCTGGGATGAATTAACTGAAATCATATGGAATAATTCAAGCCATTTACATTAGTCATCTGCTACAGAAAAAAAATATATGTATATGTGTGATAGAGACAAATATTATCTACCACTGATGCATGTAATTTAGGCAGAGACCTCATTGTGCATCAGGACTGACTTCTGAAGGGCATTCCACCATTCAGGGAAGATGTTTTAGGGTGACAGAACCCCAAGGCTTGAATGAATGCAAGCATACAGTCAATTATGAGGAGTCAAATCCAGCAGTAATAATTTCTAAGCTGAGATAGTTCAATGAGGACAGAGACAGCTGCTAATCTTTTTCCTGTTACTTTTAAAATTTCAGAAAAAGAAACAAGGAGTTCATTATTTGCAGCCAAATCCAGGTATTGGTTATGTTTTTTAACTCCCTAAACTAACCTAAGAGCTTTTTTGTCAGTCTGGGCAGATCTGGAAGAGATTTGGAAGCGAAGTCAATAGGTCTTTCAATATGATCTTCTTCTATATATGAATTGGTACTTTGCCTTGATATGGAAAGTCAGCTTAAAGTAACTTCAATTTCATTTCCATGTCTCCCAGCAGCTTGGGATGGTATAAACTTCTTGTCTCCAACAGAATCTTTCTGATGGTGTGTATCAACATATCACATCTGAAAGTTAGTATGAAGGAGGCAGTATTCCTGGTGTGCTAACCAACAGTGAGAGATAATAATTCTGCTTATGTAATAGGGATTAATCTTCCATTGCAGTAAGAAATATATCTAAAATGTACTAAATTCACAACATGAACAAGCCTAGAACTTCTTAGGGTATATGTACAAGTGCCCAGCCCTGGCATTCTGCTGCTCTAACAAAATATCAACACAAGAAATTATAAGATATACAGAGAGCAAAAAGGGATTAACACATATGTATATATCTAATTCTGACATGGCTATATTAACAAGATAGCAACTTAAGAAATAGCAGAATTGAGAAGTATTATTGATAACAAAAGGGGGTCACTAACTTACAAGAATTGTTGACGGAGGTAGAAATTACCAATGCAATCATATCACAAAAATTGAAGATGTATAATGTACCACAAATAGGGACAACAGGAATGAGTAAATGGGGAAAGATTGTTTATTTGGGAGCTGATGCGGGTGGTAAAGGAAATTAAAAAAAAAGGAGAAAAAGAGAGCATAAGCAGAAGTGTATCAGTTGTTTAGGGGTAGCTGTTGGGCAGCCTTCCGTTGATCCTGCCTGGAGAAGAAAATAAATCCATTATTGCTCTGATCATATGCGTGTCTGACATTTTTCTGGAGTAAGTGGGTGTACATGAGATGTTTTTCCTAAAACTGGTGAGGAAATACATGAAGGGGGTAGATTGGACTCCCCAGGTCAAGAGAGACAGAGAACTGCTGCGGCAGGAATTGGTCTGTTCTCCCTGGTAACAAGCAGTAGAACAAGAGGAAATGACCTGAAGTTGAACCAGGGGAGGTTCAGGCTGGATATTAGGAAGCATTTCTTTACAGAAGGGGTTGTCAGGCATTGGAATGGATTGCCCAGGGAGGTGGTGGAGTCACCATCCCTGGAAGTGTTTAAAAGCTGGTTAGATGTTTTGCTTAGGGACATGGTTTAGTGGTTTTTGATATGGCTAGGAATCAGGTTGGACTTGATGATCTTGAAGGTCTCTTCCAGCCAAAACTATGCTATGATTCTATCATACTGGAGAGAGTGCAACAGAGGACTACAAAGATGATTTGGAGACTGGAGCATCTCTCTTATGGGGAAAGGCTGAAAGACCTGGGGCAGTTTAGCCTGGAGAAGGCTGAGAAAGGATTTTATCAATGGTATATATATATATATATATCTAAAGGGCAGGTGTTAAGAAGTTGGGGGCCAGTCTCTTTTCAGTGGTGCCCAGTGACAGAACAAGGGCCGATGGACACAACCTAGAACACAGAAAGTTCCACCTAAACATAAAGAAAAACTTCTTTTCTGTGAGGTGATGGAGTTTTGGAACAGGCTGCCCAGAGAGGTTGTGGAGTCTCCTTCCTTGGAGATGTTCAAAGCCCACCTGGACATGCTCCTCTGCAGCCTACCCCAGGTGAATCTGCTTTGGCTGGGGGGTTGTACTGGATGATCTCCAGAGGTCCCTTCCAACCCCTACCATACTGTGATTCTGTAATCCTGGTAGCTATGGTATTTAAGTTTTAGAAGAATCTATACTCAGAGTTGGGCATCTAAACTCACAATAAATAGGCTCACGACAAGCAGCAAGCTAAAGAAGCCATTTCCAAATGCTGAGAAACATTCAGTCCTTTACACTGAGCCTAATTTAGTATGTGGTGTGGTTGTTAGCTCTCAATCTCTTCCAATATATTTTGTGCAAAATACTTATATATTTACTGGATTACAATTAATGTTTACTAGTCTTCTGTTTCCAACTAGAGTTGTTTAGAGAAACTCATTAGGATTATATGGAAATTTGGAGTGTGTAAGTCTTGAGATGTTCAAGGTTTATTGTCAAAACTCAAGCACATATCTGGCTTTTTTATGTTTTAAAGTTCCAGCTGAAATGTGAAAGACCCTAGATACCTTGTGTAATGCATAGGTAACATTTGGGTTGGGTTCATCATTTTTTGGCATCTACAGGAGTTTTCTACATTGATGATTACAGCTGGTCTTCTTACAGACATTTTCTGAAATAGAAGACACCCAACCTTTGCTGCACAATACAGAAACAATATGAAAAATATGGAAAAAACACATAAAGAAAATACAATACAGAAAACCCCACACTGTTTACAGTTTTATGTTACCTTCAGTATAATAAGGCCCCACAGAGTGATATGTTCATTGAGGTTTTCCACAACTTGGTGTTTTTAAGTGGTCTCTGATTGTCCTGCTGGGAAATTACAGAAGCATCATACTTTGTAGCAAGCTCTGTTTTAAGTTTTCCCCCTTCCACTTGTAAAGAGAACCAAACAACACTTCATTTATTGTCTGCTAAATTAAACAGTTGTAGAAATGCTATAATGTTCCCAGTGGCTTCCATATTGCTAGCCACAAGTTGATAAAACTGAAGCTTTCTTATAATGTCCTCTTGGGCCAGCAGCTTGTGTTTTGTGCTGATCTGAACATTTTCTACATCTGTCATAGTTTGTTTCTTGCTTTTTGTTCAACCAACCATCTTTTGTGTTGGCCAACCACTTCCCATAGTAAAAGCGACAATCTAATTTCAAGTGTTCACTTAAATGTGGTAAGGCTAGACTCATTCAATTAGACCTCTTTGGATATTTCAGTATACTCTACAGGCCCTGATATTGAACTGTCGTGTCTTTTCTCGGATGTTTACTTTAGTCAAGTCTCTACATTTAGCCTGTATCTGGGGCTAAACTAGAGCAGTTGCTCTATCACCTGCTAACCCCTCCCCAAGCAGAGAAGGGGAATCAGGAAAAGGACAGAAGACTCACGGGATGAAATGAAAACAGATTTAGTGAAACAGCAAAAGTAATACCAATATAAAGTATTCAAAGTCATACTCAGCCCAGCAAAGGTACAGCAGTCACCATAAACGGGAAAGCAGACCTTGGGAGCAGAAGAAAGGAAAGAAGGAGCCCAAACAGGAAGCCCCATCTACACAGCAACTTTCCCCCTTTATACTGAGGGTGACATCTATGGTATGGGATGTGAGCCAGCTTGGGTCAACTGCCCTGGCTGACTTGAAACTGGTAATGGTATTCACAGGCCTACAGACCACGTCTCATGAAGAGAGGTGGAAGGAGCATGGGTATTTAGACTGACAAAGTTGAAGGAGCAACCTAATAGCAGCCTACAGCTTCCTGAAGGACAGATACAAAAACAGAGAGCCAAACTCTCCTCAGTTGTGGCAGATGGCACAACAAGAAGCAATTGGCATGAACTGTGAGTTGGGAGTTTCAGCTCGAGCATCAGCAGAAACTTCATCAGGATCATGGTGCAGCACTGGAACAGGTTGCCCGTGAATGATGTGGACACACTTGGAAGTTTTCAAGATCTGGTTAGACAAACCCGTGGCTGACATAATCCAGTGCTGGGGATAGTAACAGTTTGAGGGGGAGGCTGGACGACATGCTTCTCCAATGTCCCTTCCGAACAACTTTTCTGTTACTCTGTGATGTGATTCTGTCTCTCTCTCTCCTTTAGCCAGTGGAAATGCATGTGAAAAACCTTTTTTTTCTAAAAATGGACTAATATGCTCATTGTTAAAATAGTGTAATTTTTCTACAAAAAATAAGCACATACATGAAAAGCAACAAGGACTCTGTTTGTACGGTAAACATTCAATCCATTCTTCTATTTTGCATGTGAAAAACATGGTGATGATGGAAAGGCTGAGCCTGTGAATTAGCTACGTCGAGCCTTATGTCCAATAAGGCAATACAGACTGAAAACCTAAGACTCTTGGATCTTTATGAGGGATGTTTTATTCTCTACTCAAAATCCTCTTTTGCCTCTTACCCTCCTATTATTCAAGAAGTGTGACTGACCATTATGATCATTTAGCCAATGATCATAATTCCTTTCTTAAATAAAACTGAAATCTTTATGCCCTCTATTAAAACGTGGAGAGAGACATCACCCGTAAAGGAGCATTCAATTAAATCTGTTGATTCATATTCACACGTAATACAAACTACTGCAGCAGACAGACAGAACACTGCAATGAAAATGTGTTCTCATCTCCCTCCTTTCTTGCATTCCCTCCTTCCAACCATATAATGCAATATTTTATTGTTTCCATAGAGGAGCTACCTGTGATTAGGCAGCCAGGGGTAGCCCAGCACATAATGGCCACTCTCTGAGCCCACACTGCTGGGAGCAGAGTGTGTTTGCTGCTCTATGTACAGCAGTAAAGTGAAGGTGCACATATGGTGTATTATTGTTAAGTTTTATGTGAAGAAGAAAATAAAACCCACAGGACGAAATCAAGGCTGGCATTCATCAAGACAGCAAAAATCATCAGGTTAAGTAATTAAATTTTCCTTGGACTAAATATATGTACTTGTACAATAAACATTGTTTGGGAAAGGGATTTAATAGGCATGATTTAGGGGATCAGTAAGCAGACTTTACCTGGTGTGCTTGTAAATCTTTGCATTGCATTGATAGTTTACAAAAATAGCTTTAAAAGTAAATAAGGGCACACTTCATGTTTCCTTGAAGGTTATTTATGGACTTCTGTACAGTAGATACCTCCAAGAGACCTCTCAGAGCTTTAGTAAGGAAAAGCTTTTGGATCCAAATAGACTTGGATAAAAATAAAGCTGCAGCACTAAATATACCTCTTATGAAGAGAAAGCTGGGTACTGAATAATCAATTCTGCCCAAGCCTCAAGTTCTGTTGGACTTTTCCCTATAAATTTCTGATGAACTGGTAGTATTGCACTAAAGAAATAGATTAGAAAATGACTGAACCCCTTCACAATAGTGACCTCAATTTTGTAGATGTTAAGAATCACAAACCAATCAAACAGTCTCCCTCTTTTCATTAGACACAAGCATTTTATTTTATTCCTGATTTGTATTTATTTCTTCCCAGCAACCTCTTTAGATTCTAACACCAAATAAGACCATTTTCCCTGAGGTATGTTGTGATTTCTCTGCTTGTGAAGAGAAAGAGGTGTAGCATGCTATGTAGTAGGCTATGGCATCAGTTAATTTATTTACAAGTACCTGCTTCTACTGATTAATGTTTGTCTGAACCAGAAGGAATCTGCTTTCCAGTTTTTTCATTAAAAAGCTAACACAAACTATTCTTTGTCACTCATGTCCTAGCTATTTTAGACTCCAGAGAAAGCTGAAAATGGTCCTTCTTTCTATCCTTAAACCTAAACCATGCTGTTGCCCATCAATCTGATGTTAGTCAGACACATCAGGTCTTGATATTGCCAAGATCCACCCAGTGATTTTTGTTAACAACTTTACTCTAAATTTACCCCACTGTAACTCAAGGTAAAATCTGATCATCTTTGCACTAGTTTCCCATCCTGAGCACTAGAAATGGTGTTTAGTATAATTCTTGGATCTGGAGGGAAGAGTCATTTCCCATAACACAGAAGCCTGTGGATGGAATTGTACATTCAGCACCAGTTTGGAGATCAGTCTACATCATCAGCACTTCCTGTTACTTTAAAATGATGATCCAGACTGACAGCACAGATGGTATGGCTTTACCAGAATTACCAGAATACATTGATCTACATATAATGAGGATGCAGTTGTTAAGAGTGTATGGTGAGGCATTGCCACCATAGTAACATTTCAGTTGTAAATAAATATGATATTGAACAATACCAATTGATCTGGTATCTGGGGACCCTGCCACCCAGACTACCTGTACTTCTGGCTCTGTTTTCACTTCTGTCCACCCCATCCTTTTCACCAGAGCTGGGATGGTGCTGCCTAAATGGCTTCCCAGTGCCATACACCAGTGAAGGGAGAAGAAGAGACAGGAGGTGGCCAGTATGCTTCCCTCCTTCTTGCTCTGCTATTCTCTTTCCAGCATAATGCAGGAAACCCTGCCAAGAACCTCTCTGTGTTTGGAGGCTGTGGTAGGGGAACAGTGGGTCTAGGGAGGACAGTGGATAAGGGCAGTGTAGTGACAGAGTAGGAGGGTAAAGGGATGCAGAAGAAGAGAGAAAAGAATGGTGAAAAAATGGTCTAATTTCCTTGCATCTTGTGGTTTTAACTGCAGCATACTCACCTCCACCTCTGAATGGCCCAATCTTAGCTCTGATGAGCCAAGCTGCAAAACTTTGCCTCTGATGACTGAGAAAAATCATTGTCACAGGAAAAATCTGTGACGAAGTCTATAGCAGAGTCATATGTCAAAATGTAGAAGAGTATAAAATCCTAAAGGGAAACATGAACTGGAGGACAATAACTGGAGACTGAGAAAGACTCTAGCCAGCAGACACTCTTCCTTGTGTCTTCTTTGGGTAGTGAGCACTCATGACCTAGCAGCTGCTGAATCTCCCAGCACTGAATCACCTAGACATCTCTTAGGTCGATCGGAGAAGAAACAATTGTTTCATACATTGAAAACAGATATACCCTGATCACAGCATCTCTTTGTATGTGCCTAATAGTGCCTAAGCAAAATGACCCAGTACAGCAGGGTTACAAGACTATTGTTAGTATAAAAACACTAAGGACTGGCCCCAGCCTTTCCACCAATCAGACTGATTAGCAAGTGGAACAAAAAAGAGACAAACTCCCCTTCCTCCCTTGTGCAGTTTTTCAAGGTTCACAACTCCTTGTGCAAAAGTTTAATAATATTGGGATATGTGATGGTATCTATTACGCTATGTTTGGTGTACAGTTTAGGAACTGTTGAAATGGCATCCACTGTCACTATCAGGTATATATATCCTCTCAGTTTTCATAACGCACAATAAAAGTTTTACCCTAATACCAGTGAATCTAATGAAAGGATTTCTGTTGACTTTGATGGGCAATGGATCAGGATCCAAATGAGGTAGAAAATTATTTTCTCTGCTGGATGTTTATTAGAAATTGATCTAAAGAACAGCTGACTTAAAAAAGAATAATGAAAATAGTTTATTCAGTCTAATTGGTCTGGAATTATAGAAATATTGGTATAGGGTCACATTAATTGGTATGACAGAAACATTTTGGACTGACAGAAATTCTTGTCTTTCCTTTTCATTGCTATTTGATTTCAGTTCAAATTACTTAATAATGGAATGCAACTTTATAAAATGTCCACTGCATGAGCAAAGAGATAAGCAAAATAATACAAACACTCCTGTGATTAAAGCATTGACCCAGTTCTTTATGTTTGTGTTCAAAAGCATAGAGAATAGCACAATTTCCTCTTCTCCGTACTTCTAAGTAATACAAAGCTATGGAATGCTTTTTCAGTGATACAAGTTAACTGAAACCTGAGACATAGCAGCTTAAGTCAGCTTTGTATTCTTGAAATTGAAAACACACCAGTCTTGTCATTTGATTCTTTCTAGTCATATCTACTCCTGCTATGCCTGCACCAAAATTGCTGTCCATCAGTGGTTATTTTTATTTTTTGGAAATGTTGTCCAGTTAAGTACATTCTAAGACATACTGAGGTAAAACAAGGAGATTTTCCAGTTCTTGAAAAGTTTCACTACACAGGTTGTATTGCTGTTTGTTCAGATGGAATGGGGATTTGAACAACTACGCAGACTTGTCAGAAAAAATGATCACAGATGAAAACTTTCCACCAGGTCTATCGAAAGAAAGCATGTGCATCTATTTGCTATAATGGAGTATGTCCTATCAAGTACAAAGAAGTTAATATATATAGTAATTAATAAACAGAATATCAACAGCATATGATGGATTAACCATTGTAAAGAGTTATTGTTGATGCACATTGTCTTGTCACACTGGACTGCAGAATATATGTATTAGTGGATATTACCACAAAACTATTTCTGGAACTCAGTGAACAGATTATTATGTTGACTACATGACTACCTGCAGAAACAGGCTGACTAACAGTTACACATATTTCAGTATTTGAAACTTTACGGACTATTTATAAAATAAAGCCCTTCAATACGTTAGCCCACAACTACCAACCTAATACCTTGTTGAGGTCACTTGAGGAATTGAGCAAGCTCCATCTAACAGGGAACAGTGTGCAGGATCCAATTCTGCCAGACATTGAGGCTGCACAGCTGGAACCATGTCTGCAAACTGCAATTACCATGCCCCATCAAAGTTGGGGATGCTGAATGTCTGGGTAAGAGTCATGCAGGAGCCCAGACTTCTCAGTCTGGATTACAGCAGTAATAATTTTTGGTAGACTCCATTTCCTAACACTTAGTTATTGTAGGGCAGACAGATGTCTTCCTGAGATGCATCCTGCCTTCCAGTACACTGGACAATGTACACAGGTGTGAGTGCTGGGTTTAGACCTCGCATAGACACCTCTAGTGCTCTCAGCTGTCCCATGTAGGATACATCCCCCATGTCAATAAACTGTGTAACACTTTCTCAGTCCTACTGTAATTTACTCATAGTTTAAAAACAAGGCCCCAAAGCATGGAATGTGACTTGTCACATTTGTTCATACCCATCTTGGCCTTGGGACATTTATGTTTTCCACTCTTCAGGTTGCTCCCTACAGGTTTTAATGAGGATCATCAAAGGAAGAGAGAGAGAGAGAGACATTCTGTCTGAGGTTGATTTTTTTTTTAATTCCACACACTAGGGAGATGTGTTCACTGGGAAGAAGTGATGAGTTGCACAGAGACAGAGAAAAGGCAGAGGAGGAGAAGAACATGGCAGGCAGGAAAGCACCTTGCTGGCTGGAGACTGCCCATCTGGCTCAACCAGGTTAGAAAGGAATTATGTCGTTTGTGATTAGGGATGTCGCGTCTAATATGCATTCTTTTGGGTTTAAAAGTTGATGGCCGTGTGTATGGGGAGCTTGTGTCCCTGTGAAAAGATAACTTGCTAGTCTGGAAAGTAGCACTTCACTTGACTATTTTGTGACAGTTGCCTTTAGGGTCCATTTCCTGAGTGCCTGGTAATGCGTAAGGAGCAAAGTTCTCCCCATTAGCACGTTTGTGAAATGTAAAAGTATCATTATCCTTGCTACAGAGTCACAGGGACAGATCCTAAGAGATGTCTGCCTCTCAAGGAAATCAGTGGGATATGTCACGAAACGCTTTTGAGATTCAAGGCCCAAATCATTGGCTAGGGTCCTATAGGAAATCCAGCAAAGTGCCCAAGATGAACTCACGTGGACCAAATCCAAAGGGATGTGTTAACCCCTTTTTTCTTACAGACCAAACCTTCTTCCCTTAACTACTTGTGCTGTTTAAAAAATGTTGGTAAACACATGCATACCGAATTTCTGCATAAACTGTTCCCTGTAGCTTCACATTGTCCAGTTCATTCACATCTGAATGCACGACATCGCATGCATTGGGATTTGTAGGCACACAGGATATTATTATTGTTGCCATGCATTGTATTTGCATTATGACCTTCCTTAAATATGCAGCATTGTTTTGTTAAGCAATCAGAATGCAAATACCACTGGCACGGCTAGAAAACATTGAAGTATCCCAAGTACACTAAGTATACAAACTGTGCAGTAAAGCACACAAAGCCTAACAAGCTCATTAGTACTGTACTGCAGTGATTACAGAGAAAAATGCCTTCTGTGGTGCACCAGTCAGGCTATACACAGGAGAAATTTTGCAATGTTTTAATGCACTGATACCATCAACTGTGTACAGCTACAGCACTCATATTTTACTGGCATAGGTTGTTCTGGGAAAGAGGCACCATTGTCTGCTTGTACCTTTCCTAGGTATCATTCTTGATTAGCCTATTAGGCACTACTACATACATAATAATAATGAGTGGTAGGATAATAATTATAAACAGAAGAATTATGGACTTTGGTCAGACCAAAGCCCCATCTAGTTCAGTACCCTTCTCTGACAGTAGCCAGAAGTATATTTTTAAGAAAAAAAACATGAGAAAGGGGGCATGTACAGAGTGATTCTTTTCTCGATATAGCCTTTGAGTTTCCAGCAATCAGTAGTATGTGAAATCTGAAACTAGATTCCGTAGGTGTTCTGTAGCAGTTTGATTTGTATCATCATATCTGTTGTAACTTAATGACTCAAACCCAGATAACTAACAGTCTATTGTTAGTCTACCTTTAACATACCTGCCAGTATATTCATAAGTATATATACACACACACAAAACAACCATACACTGTCCAGTATATGCCACCTACCGTTAAAAGAAAGGAAAAGACCTTCATTCAGTGTAGTCATTTGAAAGATCTAATGAGAGAAAGATCAAAGTTTTAAGGGAAAGTCACCCTCTCATATCATGGTGTCAGAAATTACGTCAATCCTTCTTTGAGGCGGAGGACAGACAGGCCCACCTCTCAAGCCTGTCAAGGTCCATCTGGATGGCATCCCTTCCTTCCAGTGTGTTGACCACAGCACACAGCTTGGTGTCATTGGCAAACTTGCTGAGGGTGCACTCAATTCCTATGTCCAGTCTCCAACAAAAACGTTAAACAGCAGAGGTCCCAATACCAACCTCCAAAGAACACCACTTACCACAAATTTTCACTTAGCTGTTGAGCCATTGACTGCAACTCTGAGAGCAACCATTCATCCAATTCCTTATCCAGAAAGTGGTCTGTCTCAAATGGATGTGGAGATCCATGCTGCACTTTGAGGTATTCTTTGCAGCTGACCTTAACAACTGATCCGAGCCTCTTCTTTTGCAGCAGGACACAATCAATAATCAGGGTGGTGAGACACTGGAACAGTTTGCCCAGGGAAGTTGTGGATGACCCATCACTGGCGGTGTTCAAGAACAAGTTGGATGGGACTTTGCACAACCTGGTCTAGTGGGAGGCGTCCTTGCCCATGACAAAGGGTTTGGAACTAGATGATCTTTACGGTTCCTTCCAACCCAAACCATCCTATGATTCTATGATTTTATGATTCTACGATTCTATGATCAGACTGGTATGCTGGAAAGAGTGCTTATAGGTTTATAGGCAGAGATTGTGGTGAAGCAAACTGCAAAGCGCACCATTAAACACATCACCTCAACGTCTGCCCTCAGAAATTCATGTCTCCAGGGTGAATTTCTCTGATAAGTGGTCCTTTTTATAAGGCAGGAAGCATTAGGTATGCTCATCTCAGTCAAAGGGTTTCCTATGCAGTGCCAACAGTTATTCAGCAGTACTCATTATGCAGGTGAGATATATTGCAGTGCTGCTACTCTGCAACACTCTGCAGATCTCTATGCACCATGTGCACAATGTCTGAAATATAAGCAAATTTATGCTGCACTCATCCTTTTTGCGGTTATTAGTGTCATTTAGTATCATCTTCCTCCAGCAAATTGACTCACCAAGCAAAATGCACAAGTGCACTTTAAAGTGGATCACATTATCACGCCTACTTCTTCTGAAGAGCCAAGTGCCATTACTACTTTTCACAAGGAATAACTGCCTAAACTATTTCACATTCTGCAGTGCATCAACAGTGTACTTCCTCCATTCAGTTAGAAATTCAGAGGAGCGATTGAACAGTAATGCATGACTATCATATTGTTCTACAATGGAGAGATAAAATCTAGTGCATTACTTTATGCCTTTTTAAATGTCAGAGTATTCTTTTCTGGAGCCCTTTCATTGAGCTATGCAGTTATATCACTCCTAAGGCCCTGATCATATTTGAAACTTCAACAAGGTATTTGCATTAAAAATACCATTAGAGGTTTCTCTCTCAACACTACTTTTTAGATAACATATAATCCTAACTGCACAGCCAATTTCACAGTCAACTGTAGACCAAAAGGACTAATGATGAAGTGCTGATGGGACTTTATTTCAGAAATACTTTTGCACTGTTCACTAGCACACCTTCCTCTGTGTGCTTTATTTGCTAGAAGGTAGGTAAAGTATCAAAATACAATAAGGATGCAGACTGTTAAACAGTTAATATTATGGCTAAAACTATGAACTTGGAACTAGAAATCAGGAAACCAAAAATCAGGAACAGGAAGAAATTTTGGCTAAGAAGCATAGTCATGAGGAGAGGGGATAAGGGTCAGAACCGAGGGGAACCAACAATCTACTAAGCTGAAGAGCAAAGCCAGAGCCCTGTCAAATGTTGCATCATACAGTTAGAACTGAGGTAAGAAGGAGCTAGTGCTTGAACTAGACAAGCTATGGCCACTCAATGTCCAGAGACAGGAGTTAAATAAACTGGAAAAAACACAGGAATAATATTGTAGCCAGGAATCACATTTTGCAACCACATATTGGGATAACTTCTAATGCTTGATTGCTACAGCTGTCTCTACCTAGAATTATATGTGGGTCATCAGTCACCTGGAAGACTGCCTGTGGTAGTCCGGTAGCTTGTTGCACTTTGATTGCTCAGGAGTGCTTGTCAAGAGGCTGTCAGGAAAATCACCAAATTACACACTCGAGCTCAGATCTCAGTGACTTTTGATAGAACTGACCTTTGTGCTTTTGGAAATCTACTCCTTGTTCTCTGCAAAGTGGTGGCTTCCCATGTGGTCTGTTATATTTACAATTGTGAGTGTTTGGTGTTTTTTTGTGACCTCTTTTCACTCATTACCACTGCACTTAATATCATGGCAAAAGAAGGCTAATTATTCCTTTTTTGCAATTGCAACTAAAATGCTGCCATAGCAGTGGGTATGTGTTGGCCAAGGTCTTTGTTATGCAACTGTATGCAGATCACTGTGAATTGCACCATTCATCTAATTCAGCGATGCAGTACCAAGGTCACTGGGCATTTTTAAGCTAATGATGAGACCATAAGTCTAATAAATGTGCTCAGTAATCACAGCAAACATATTGTCATTGTTGCAGATGTTATTCTTTCAAAATCACTTGGCAAACACAACTAAAACACAGCCCTTGTGCGTGCTCTGACCTCTCCTAAGAATGCACAGTCAGGAACAGTAAGGAGGTGAGGTTGTTTAAGCAGACAAGTCATGGCCTACAGCTACAAAATTGGTAGTTCAAGCAGTGTCGATGCAGTCTACTTAGAACAAACATGCTAAATGAACATGGAATCAGTGAAAAGCAAATTTTGACAGAGAGCAGATTTTGAGAAGGTACATATCTATTAGTAATGCCAACACAAGTAGAGATCAATTTTATATGACAATGATCTAGGCAGGTTGACATTAATTATCTAGTTTATTTTTGTAGCCATTATGCTGCAGTAACCCATTACTTGCTGATCCAGTAGCCTTTTGTTATCTGTCAGAAAATACATTAACCACCAAATGCATCATGTCACTGTGAGCTTTGCCATTATGTTCAGTGATTCTCCATAAGGCTTATCAGATGCTGCAATTGCTGAGTTCTTTGAAAGGATATATATCATCTCCCAGGCTGGGTCACCACATTGCTAATGTTATGCCCTCAGAAAGTGGCAATGTAGTGCCCAGAAATTGCTGAAACTCCAGTGTCTTGCAACCTATCACATACAGGTATATTTATTTTTTTTACATATGTATATGTATATCATATATATGTATATTTTTGGCTACTGCACATGAACAAGCCCACAACAGCTTTACCACTAAATATGCTCCTGACAGTAGGCCATGAAAAGGAAATTTAAACCAGACTCAATTTATTGAATTCTTGCTTCACTTATATTGATATAAATAAAGGTCAGTAATTCAACATTACTGCAAAATTCACTTAAGACCAGACCATTCAGTGGACAGAACATGCCAACATGTGAAGGTGGCAAGAGAGGTCTAAGACAAGACACAGTGCTGTTACATCTCATTCTCAACTGCCATAAGCAATGCAGTTATGAAATAAGTTTCACTTCTTCAGTATACAAACTTTCTGTGGCTTCCATGCTAAAATCCAGAAAAATATTACCCTTTGCTAACGGAGCTATTTCACCAGGAAGCATGGCATGTGTCCAATTCAATGTGTCAGCAGCTTTCAACCCTCAGTTCAGTTTACCAGCAGTTAAACTATTCAAGGCATGTATTATAATCTTTAAAAGATGACATGTGACAAGATCATTTTTGATGAATAGTAGAACCTTGGTACTACAAAAGTGGCCCCTGTCTTGCCAAGGAGAGCAGGTCTCTGGATGCAACCTGGTGTTTTGCCAGCAGCTGCTGTTCAGGTACCATTTTATTGTCACTGCATACTCTGCCCATGCCATAGTCTCCTCTCACTTAGAATAAGTTCACTTTCATACTCTCCTGCATTTTGTTGCAACAGAACAGCAAAATGTTTAGACTACAGCAGAACAATGGAAGCTCATTATAGAAGCTGACCTTGAGTATGTTTGGCACACAAGAAGTGTAGTGGAAGACTAGCAAGCACTTCATCTCCTGTACCTCTCCCATGCCACCTGTGTCCAACACTGGTATCACCATTTGAAATAACAGAAAGGAAATAAATGCCAATTTTTGTGTGTGAGTGAACATTCAGAATTGCACTTCATTGTGTGTGCCATGAAAATCAAGAAATCAAAGTTAAATAAGAAACTTTCACCCTCCAAAATCATAATTACCCCCTTCCCCCTTTTTTTTGCTTTGAAGCATATTTTTAAGTCTTGTGATTTTTTTTAACTCTTTGGGGTGAGAAGCATGAATTAAAAATCAGTCTGTCATCCACTGCTATTTCACAATCCTCTGGCAAGTTGGAAGTAATAACTTGCCAGGCTTGTATTTAAACTTTCTTGGAATGGTGTGAGAGAATGAAATACAACGGTCCAAACAAGAGACAAGACAGGAAAACTTGGTGGTGTTGGGAAGGCCTGTCTTGAGAGGCAGAACAAGAGTATATTGCCAAATATACATGTTTTGAATGGATCTTAGACCAAAAAACCATTTATTTTTGAAGAAACAACTGACTATAATAGTGATGATAATATTTTTAGACTCAGGAAGCACACAGGAATAACAGGGCCAAAAGTATCACCATGGCCATGCTGACCCTCAGAAAGGAGAGCTGTGCAAAAATGAGAAATCTTATTTAAAATAAGTTGAAGAAGGTTGACTAAGAGATTTAAATCCTCACAGGCAGCATAGAGACACCATACTGGGAGCACAGCACCAGTGCATACTGCTTGCAGGAAATGCCTGGGTAAAAGAGGTAAAAGGAAATCAGGATGGCCGAACAGTAAAGGAAGGGAAGTTATTGACATTGGGTAGTTAGCATTCAAAATGATGAAGATGCATCTCATGAAGAAAAAAGTTATACATTCTGAGTGAATAAGCATAAAATTATATTAGACTAGCATTTGCTTTGTAAATGTTGTGGCAAACTTCAAGGTGTTCATTTTCCCTGGAAGTAATTTGTCTTGTCTATGATAAAAAGACAAATTGATGGCTTGATTCACTGGTTCCCCTGACATTCATATAATGCAGATTATGGTGAAAATTAATATAAAGTGCTGCAGAATGAAGCCATTTTTACTTGGTTTAGGCAGTATGCATGGTAATAGGAAGTGTTGGACAAATATGCATCTAAATGTTTCTAAACCATCACTTCTGAACTTCAGAAGAAGTGCAACTATATGAATCTTTCCCTTTTCAGACATGAGAATGCCTTTAGTCCCTGGCAAATCAAAAGGCCTGATCTTATAACTATAATTTAAGAGTCATTTGACATGTTTATCTGTGCCTCATTTAGTGGCAAATTTACTCCCTGATACAGCAGGGCCAAATCTGTCACCTTCATAAATGCTGCTCTTCCAGATTCACACACTTCCCACTTACATGCAACTAGATTCTAACTAGTTATAACCACAATTTGCTCCAGGGTCATGCATCTATCTTTCCCTCTCTGTGCCTGTGTTCACAGTCTTGCAACAAAGAAATGGATAAATGCAGCAAATATTTTTCCATTAAGTATGCTGTGATTTTTTTTAAAGAATTGACTGAGTACACATTACTTTTTGTTTACTTCTTATGATCCCTAGGCTGAGCTGGTTCCACTGAAGTTCGGTAAAATGAATTCCATAATGGTTTTCACAAGAGTTCTTAAAAAAAAAGTATGCCAGGAATGGGAAATATTTTTACCAAAGGCTCTTTCAATTCAGAAACAGAAGCACCAGCTTGAGGACAAGCTGATCATCTAATATATCTGTGACCTGAAAAGGATTAGGAATACATTTAATTTTCCATATCCTTGAGCAGTTTTTCCATACTAAGCTTCTGAATAAGTGCTTGCAGTATCAGGACCCTCTCTCACAGAATCATTTGGCCTCTGTCTAGAGAGAGAAATATTTTGTAGACATTTCATCAGAGAGTTCAAAATAGTGAATGAATTGGAGGATAATCAAGATCATAAAAATATACATCAAGAAGGAAGACACTCTAAAACACTGATGAAACTGCTGCCATTTATTTCCTTCACATTTTCCTTTATTTAATCTATTTCTTTTCCCTAGTCCTTTCTACAGCTACATTCATTTTCAATATCACTGCATACTGGATTTTGCTCTTGTTATGACTGCACACACATCTCCATTTTCTCTTGATGGCTTGATACTTCTAATACTATATTTTGAAACACCATCTTGTGCGTTCTGTGCTTCATTGCTATTATAAAAACGTTGGGTTCCTGTAAAAATAAAAGCAGCAAATAGATTTTTTTGGTGTAGATACATTGTGGAGATTTGTGTCTTGCTTGCTCAAATACAGTTCTGCCTTTCAGGAGACATTTTTAGGAGTTGCCTTTTCTTTGTGTGGTGCTTTGTCTGCAGTGACAGCAGGTGGTGGTTTAATGGCAATTTTAAAATATAACATTACTGTACAATACAAACAGTACAATAGCATTTGGGACAGTAACACCTCTTAAAGCAAAACCGGATGACCTTTTTAGTTTCTTCCCTCTGTTGTAGCAGCTGCTCTTGGATAATTCTTCAACATCATTGTGGCAGGTGCAGCCTCCCCAACAAAAAGCTGACAAAAACAGGGCTTGCCAGAGTGATTTGGCACCTCAGCTGTTAAGTTGCACCTCATGGTGATTAACTGCCACTTCAGGACCTTGACCCTTAGACTGTTTGTGTTGTGGGTTTACCCCCTTAACCAATTACAATGACCCCAGTACACCCTCGGCTAGGGTATAAATGGAGCCTTCCCCCAACCACCTGAAAAACTGGTTGAGTTGGTTCTCAGAGCAGCTGGTCTGGCAGTTGGACCCTCCCCTTGGAGGGTGTCATCCAAGAACACTTCCACAGATTGAGTGAGTCACCATGGATTGGGTGAGCCTCACCCCTCCCTTTCAGGTCAGTGATATCTTGGGCACTCTCGTGTGGGAGGTTTCCCCTTGATGTGTGAGTGCATGCCCATTTTGGTTCATCTTTCCTTAAAGTTTAGGACTCAGCTGTGCAGTAGTTACATTACCAACAGACATCTGGACTTGCAATTTAATTTTTGTCAGAAGGAGTGCTGGGCAACTTTGGTTGCAATAAACCCCCATTTTTGGATAGCTGCTGCTCTCTGTTTTGTGGGTGCCTTTGCTACAATCACAAACCAGGGCCACTCACTCTTCTGTTAAAAAACCCCAAAAACAACAACAAACCCACACATATAAATTCTGGATATTAATTAGTAATCATATAAGATGGCAAACTGTTTTTTTTAAACCAAATAAATTTCTATTTTCATTTGATTTACTAGGTCTATTAAATATTTACATTATTGCTTTCCAGTTGCTCTCTAGTATATGTATTATATATTAAACACTCAGAAGAGATTTTTTAATTATCATTTATTTAATATTTTTTTTCACTTTTACTACCTTTTCAAATGTTTTTCTTTAAGACTTTCAAAACACCATTATTACAGTCATCTACCCATTAGTCTGATTTTTTTTTTTTAATTTCATTATCAGCCATTAGGAAAATAAAAGGTAAGTCATATAATCTAATTTTGTTAATGGAACTTAATGCAGCTGTAGGCAATCTAAAGCTAAGTAAATAACCCCTTCCCCCTCCAACAACCATAAACAGACTGTAATACGGCTACCAGAATATACATCTCAGAAAACTGTTAGAAGTGCAAAAAGCCCATAAAGTAAAGCACATGGGTACGCAATAAGAAGCTGCTGTCCTTCCATAGCCAATGCAGAGGTAAAAATTTTGGAGGCTGACAAACTGCACCATCCAATAATAAACAGAGCTAAAAAAGTTCCCAGGATCCCCCTAGAAGAAAAAAAAAAGTACAAAAGAAATATGACAGAGTCCACTTGTTAGTAAATGTAGCATCAAATCTTATAAAATTCAAAGTTCATGTCTAGCAGCTTGTTGTTGATAAGCTAAGAGTCACTGGAAGAACCAAGGATTGTCTGACATAATGGAAGTAAATTCTGAGAAGCAAATCAATAGTAACAGGAAACAAAAGAGTTAATTTCTTCGGCATGGATAAAAACAAGCAGCTTCATCAGAAGTACTGCTAAAAGAACAACGCATTTCCAAATAAATCTTCTGGGGCTCCAGCAGATGCATCAGCTAATGTTTAATTTTAAAGTTAGGAAAAATCCTATTGCAGCCAAAATCTTCTTGTGTAAGTTGTTACGATCTAAAATGACACTACAAACCTACTCTTTCATCAGGAAGCCTGATGACCTGGAGGGGTTGCATTTTTGTAACACATGGCACAGGTTTTAAGTGTGCCTTGGACTCAGAGGAGAGGCAATAACGCTTTTAAAGAATCACACCTCAGCTGACCGGGCAGAAAGGTGGTGACTGCCTCCTAGAAGAAAGCTCAACTGGCCTTTTAAAAGAAGGTGTATATCAAATAGAAAGTAATGGATGGGAAAAGAACCACTGAGCAAAAACATTTTGGTCATCCTGGCATCCTCCTCTGCACACTGAAAGGATGGTGGCTTTCCACACTGCCCCTTGGTGACAACTGGGCCCTTCCGAAATTACGTTCTGCCACCTCTCAGATGTAGGGTGGCCTGGGAGAACTGATTGTGGGACTATTGTCAAAAGCCCACTGAAATATTCCTGAAGATTACAGAATGCTCACTGTTAAACCCTTTAGGAAAAAAACCTTGCCAATAAATAATGTTTCACATATGTTTTATTTGCACCCTGTATTTGCAGCCTGCTTCTGTAAAACTCATGAGATTATGTACGTTATTATGCTGCTGAAGTACACAATGAGATTGGCTGTGTTACACACTTCCAAGAATGAATGAACCTCTGCCAGTTGCTAAAGGATTTCCTGGTGCCCCACTCTTCCAAAGTGTCAGCAAAACAGAACCAGAAGCGAGAAACAGCCTGTGTATACTTAGTTATGTCCATTTATCAGAAACTGTCTCCATCCATATTATTATTGCAATTAAACCATGATGAGTAAAGCTCTCCTATTTAACTGACTTAGCTTACTTAGTGCAATTATATCACATAAAAGAGTTCATTTTTTGGCAATCCAGTGTCCAAGCCAATAAAGTACTTGGTTTTGTCATCTCTTGGAACTTTTGGGGAGAAAGGAGAGAATTTATTTTAAGATGACTCAGCACCTCATTGCAATTTCAACCTGCTAAAAATAAAACGTTAAATACTGTGTGATTTAAGATCTCTAGTTTAAGTGTTCTTTAAACATATACAGTGGCATTCAGAGAAATTACACTGAGGAAAACTTCCTGGTCTCTTCTCTGAGTGAAGATGCTGGGACGCTAACCTAAACAGCCAAAAATCCAGAGCTGCTGTGGATGGCTCTTTGAGCTGGTACACATGCTGGCAGAGGGATGTGATGTAACAGGAACATAGTCTGTAATGACAATTTTCAGCTCTTTAGGGGGCTATCACAATCTAGTACAGTTTAGAGCTGTGGCTGCTCTGCCTTGTATTGAAGTCCAAGGGCCTCTCGTGCTTTCTTCCAGGACTGGCAGTAAGCAGGATGGAAAGATGACATAAAATCATATTGGAACCAGGAGATACCTCTGTGCACTTATAAATTCAGTCCTTAATCTAACAGCATGTTACTGCCTAAAGGAAAGGTTTGGCTTTAGCAGAGAGCTTGTGTCTGGAATTTTCATGAGGGCCAAATCCTCAAGCACCGGAGAAAGACAAAAGGCAGATGTCACGGTCACAGCGACCAAGAAGACTGGGCATGTACTGGCATGAGATTGAGTTGGGGGACCAGACATGAGCAGACCTTCTCCACTCCTGTCTCTCACAACCTGCAGATATGGTCACCAAATGGGTCCTTTGTATTGGCTGGGCCTAAGAATTTCTTATACTCATTTCCTTCACAGTTTAGTTAAGGAAATGGCTTGATCACTCTGATCAGGGATTTGATAGTAAAAAAATTTGTTGTTTTATTCCAGGAAAAAAGTCTGCTGATGTTTCTCCGAGCAAGATGCCCTATTCAGCTTGGGCTCAGACATAACATAAAAGACAAGAAAAAATGTTTCTATAAATGCATTAACAACACAAGAAGGAATAAGGAGAATCTCCATCCTTTATTGGATGCAGGGAGAAACAGTGATAAATTATAAAGGAAAGGCTGAGGTATTAAATGCCTTCTTTGACTCAGTCTTTAATAGTAAGAACAGTTGTTCTCTGAGTGTCCAGCCCCCTGAGTTTGACAACAGGGACAGAGAGCAAATGAAGTCCCCGTAATCCAAAAGAAAATGGTCAGCGACCTACTACACCACTCAGACACAAGACTATGGGTCCAGAATGGGATCCACCGAAGGGTACTCAGGGAGCTGGTAAAAGTGCTCCTCAAGTCCCTTCCATCATTTATCAGCAGTCCTGGCTAAACGGGCAGGTTCCAGTTGACTGGAGGTTAGCAAATGCGATGCCCATCTACAGTAAGGGTTGGTAGAAGGATCCAGGAACTACAGGCCTGTCACTCTGACCTGCTGGGGATGGTTATGGAGCATGGATTTATGAAAGCCTGGTCCTGCTTGACTCCATGTTCCTTCCATAACAAGATGACCCATACAGTGGCTGTGTGAAAGATTGTGGATGCCGTCTGCCTGGACTTCAGTAAAGCCTTTGATACTGTTTTCCACAGCATTCTTCTGGAGAAACTGGTTGCTCATGGCTTGGATAAGCATATGATTTGCTGGATAAAAAATTGTCTGGATGACCAGGCACAAAGAGTGGTGGTGAATGGAGTTCAATCCAGTTGGTGGCCAGGCACAAGTGGTGTTCCCCAGGGCTCAGTATTGGGACCAGTTCTCTTTAATGTCTTTATCAGTGATGTTGATGTGGGAATGGAATGCACCCTCAGAAAGTCTGAAGACGACACCAAGTTGGGCAGGAATGTTGATCTGCTTGGGGACAGGAAGGGTCTACAGAGGGACCTGGACCGGATGGATTAATAGGCAGAGGCCAATGGTATAAGGGTCATCAACGCCAAGTGCCAGGTCCCACACTTGGGTCAAAACTATCCCATGCAATGCTACAGGCTTGGGAAAGAGTGTCTGGAAAGCTGCCCTGACAGAAAAGGAGCTGGGGGTGTTGGTCCTCAAGTTGCTTGAGGAAGGTTTAGGTTGGATATTAGGAAAAATTTCTTCATGGAAAGGGTTGTCAAGTGTTGGAATAGGTTGCCCAGGGAAATGGTAGAGTCACCATCCCTGGAGATACTTAGAAGGTATATTGGTGTGGTGCTGAGGGATGTGGTTTAGTGGTGACATGGCAGTGCTGGGTTAATGGTTGGTGTTGACGATCTTTTTCTTCCTGCTTTATTCAGTTACAGTGAAATAGCTAATCATGATAATTGAAAATTGTTGGACTAGTATGTAAATTTGCAATAGATGTGGGGATTATCTTACGCACATTTTCTGTGAAAACAATCATTAAAGTTCTTTACACTTTGCTGTCTTTCCCTTGGCTTTTAAAATCATTTTTTAAATTAAAAAAAAAAAGAAATGTTTGTTGGATTTAAACGTTGCCACTTAATTTTAATATCATGTTTGTAGTAGTTAACCTACTTGCTGTGTTCAAGAAGTTTCATATAGTGAATGAGTAAGGACTGCAGAATCCTGTAGACAGGCACTTAACATTACTGATTAATTTCAGAGACAATGATTTAATTTTGTGAAGGCTGTCACAGTATAGTACTTGCAGATTTTCAAAAGATGCACTTTCTGTAAATTTGCAGCATTTTCCAAATGTGCGGAGTGTACTTGGGGATTCCTTGTACAGACAACACTACCCTGTGCAGTTATAACAGCTGGCTTGGAGTTTGCCCCATCTGTCCTACAATTATGTATCTGAATCTTTTATTAGGGTGGATTATTAAACAGGTTAATCAAGAAAATATGGGAAGTGTAGGAGAACAAATGGCTTCTTCAGTGTCACTGCTGTTCATCTTATCAAGGACACCTCAGAAACACTTTAAGCCATCACAGCTCCGCACAAAACATGTAACAAAGATTGTATCAAAATCTTCATCCCACTATATAATTTCCTTTAAAAATTATGTGTATATATATAATTGCCTCTTTTCTAAAGAAAACAATCAAGGGCACTTTCTAATTCATCAGCTAACAAGTCCCATATGTTACGAATTGGAGACTTGAAAATGCGAGTGAACAACAAAGACTAAGGAGGGGAATCATTATTAATAACAGGTTAACGATGGATAAAAGACTGCTCAAGGCCTTCAGGCAAGACCTGGAGCTTTCTTGTACTTCGCTGTATGTGAAAAGGGAAGTAAACACAGTCTGTGTCTCAAAAGGCTTACCAAATGAGGAGGAAGAAGAGGCTTGCGCATAAATTTCCTATTTATAGAACATTACTGAAGACTCCCTGCCTGCCTCCCCCCGCCCTAATACATATGCCACCATACATTTTGATTTTCAAAGTTGTCAGTTATTTTCAAGTTTGCAATTACACCACAACTATATCTCAAAGTATATGACTCTACTATATTTTAAACACTTGTTCTAATGCCCCAGATCATTAACTATTGCTTGATTATGCCATTCTGTCACATAGAAGTCAGTCTGTATAAGGAAAGGAAGAAAAAGGATAACAGCCTGCTACTATGAACAAAAAAAGGACAAGGAGAACCAGCTGTATGAAATCATAGTCTGTCAGTCACTTTTGAATTTGATACCTGAATTTGGCCTTTGTTTGCTCTGAAAAACAGAAAAGCATGTCTGTTGCAAAAATCAAAGGCACTCTCAGTCCAAGTGGGAAACAGTAGAATTAAGGACTCATATTAAAATTAATGACTATCACCCCACTCACACACAGTTCAGTTTTGTCCATTTCCACCTACATAAACAGACAAACAAAATGGTGGTTTTCTTCACCGTTTCAGAACCCAAAGCTCACTACCTAACCATTTACAAAATGTTTTGTGTAACATTAGCCTTCTGAATTACTGTCCTCCATGTGATTCCTGTTGCCACAGACTGGTACTTACTGTAGTGAGAAGATGAGTGCAGAAGAGGACAGGATCACCATGGGCAGCAGGCAATAGCCCAAGACACTTGCAACGCAACCATGCGAGACTCCTGGGATGCTCATCAGGTTCAGTAGGGCATGCATAGCAAGGCACCCAATGGCACTCATGCCATAGACATAGCCAAAATGAACTTTTCCTGCCTGGAATAAATATGAATAAGCATGAAGTATCAGAAATGAGAAAGTGATCACAAAGCAGTGGGAGAAGACAGAAGGCAAGCACTAGGTTTGTTACTTTTTCTTGGTGACTCTCTCTCTGCTTGGCTGATGTTTGTTCAATTGTAATCCACAGCTGATAATTTTAGGTGATTTTTGCATCAAAAAATTCTGTGGTACAATTGTGAGACTGTGCTTGCCACTAACTTAAAGTTATAAGGCTGATTCTCAGTCTTACTGTCATTGAGCTCTAAACAGAACAGGAACTGGCTGGGGAGATTTGAGAAGGTCTAACTGGTAATAAACCGAGAAGAAATTATGGCAAGCACATTTTAGTTCAGGAAACATTTTGCCAACATGTGCATATGGGGCTGTGGAAAATTGTCCTAAGTAAATTGATGACCTGACTTACTTGATATGCTTCACATTTTATTACAAACCTCCAACTTCAAGCAGACTTGCAAAAAACTAGTAAAACTTTGCTGAAAGTATGCTGGTTTTCAGGTTGAACGTGTCTGTTCTTCCCCCTGACTACCATCAGAACGACACATCTCTGGTTAGATCAATACAACACATTCATTTCAACATAAACCTGAGTAGTAACTGTCAGCTTGTGTTCTTTTTTTGTTCCAAAGAATGTGAAAAACCCCAGGTGCTTTTTTCTTCCAGGTTTTATTCCTTTGTGTGAATTTAGTGCCTTTGAAAGGTACCAGCCTGACAGCCTGGAGCCTGATGTTTTCTAATTTATACACAAAGCTAGTACAACAGGCAACAGTGGCCACAGCACCACTGATTTCTTCATCGCCTGCCATCATTTTGAGGGATCACCTCCAGGCATGAGGGCCATTGTTCACTCCCAAAAATGAACACTCACGAAAGACTGTTAAATATTTTTTCTCTCTCTTCAAGCTTCTAACAAATGAAATACTGAATGTCAGCTATGTAATACTGTCATTTTCACATCTGTACATCAGAAATAGACATTCATACATCAGAAACAAACAGTGATTTGGATGAAGATGGTTTTGTTTGCTTTGTCTTGGAACTTTGTGTCCTAATGATATCATCCATTTGTGAAGAAGAAAGTTCAAACCTGGGACTCAACCCTTAATTTAGGGCCATCTTCTACATATTGCACACATATATTGCATATGAAAAAACACACTAGAATCAGAACTAATAGAGGGACTCAGTTTCCTAATAATTTTGTAGCTTAGAGTTGGATTCTCTTGTGATGGATAAGGTGGAAACATTATTGAAGCTTTTTTCATGGTTTTCACGCAATATTTACAAGTATCTCTTCCATGATGGTTAAGGAGGTTTGAGAAGACCTCCCACGTTACTCATCCATACATTTTAGTTAAATCTGGGGGAAAACAACTTTGAGGACCCTCCTTCTCTGCCCTCTCTTCCTGTATCCATTCAAGTGGAAACTGACCACTGGATGACAGCAGTATCAGAGCTGGACAGATATACAGCAACTCAGTGGAGAGAACCTAATCTAGTGATGACACAACCTGAAAGTCCTACTGTTGCAGGTTGGTGACAGCTCTTCAGGTGTAGCTGGATTGCCGTGCACGCTTATGTGAAAGGCAGTCTCAGTTAATACGACCTGTCTGTACATCAGCACCATTATCCTGTTTTCAGCTTGACCTGGCTCACTGCTGAGCTCTCTTCTGGTTCCAGTCCTCAAGGTTAGGTCAGGTACAGCCAAGCTGCCTATATACTCACAATGTCCTGAGTGTTGGTCTTTTCCCTGCCACTACATTCCACCATAAAGGAATAATATATTCTTGAACTAACACCATAATACATCTTCCTATTTAGGTACAGAGTTCTTTGATGGAATTTGCATACTACTGGTATAAAATAACAAGGAAAAATAGCTTCACCAAATAAAATTAATGATAGCTCGAGAGAGTGTGGAAGAGCAATACTAGCTTAGATTATTATCAATTACAATTTCAGTCATTAAAGATTTGTAGTAAATTTAACATCTGCAATGGTTTGGGGCAGCCTTTACAATAGACCAACTAAGAAAAGCTCTGTCTCAAGCAGATGCAACAACAACAAGCTATTATTTTAGACTGTTTGCTTCAGTGTATTTAATTATTCTACACAGCACTATTTAGCTTCTTAGTTTAAGAAATTATTGAGACAGAGATGAAGGGAGCACTAACACTAGCAGCTAACTGAAATCTCCACTTGGTGAAATGTTTGATTTGTGGTACGAGGGAATGAGAGAGAAGAAAAAAAAAAGCAGATGAACATGTTGGTTTCAATTCCACTCTTTCTTAACATATGTAAATAGACTGACTCACACACGGGGGAATACTCCCAATTCACAGTGATGTAAGCAAAACCAGAATCAGGCTTGATTAGTCTGGCAGGCTTTGATGAATGGAAAGAGCTAAATTTGTCCTGCGGAAGGAAGAAGGTTAGAAGAAAGTCAGACTTGGTGCACTTGTTTGCATCTGCCTGCAGTGGGTACTACTGTCCTTAGTTCAAGTGGATGGGGAAGTCTGATTTTGTACAAATGACTATGTAAAATGCAAAGCAGCTGAGATTTGGGTTTCTGCTAACTTTCACACTGCTGTTCTTTATCTGCAATGGAGCTACCCTGTTTTTTGCCAGTATGAGGAAGATCCAGTCCTGCTGTCAGGCTAACAACCCATTCCTCTTTTTCTCCGTGCTCTGAAAGAACTGCTACCATTTGAATGGTATCTTTGCATATTTTTCCATAGTTAAAAAGCAGAAACTAAATAAAATTTATAACTTATTTTTGGAAACCAGCTCTCAACGAAATTATGTTCCTGTTGCTATTAGAATTATTCAAGTACAGAAAGATAGCATAGCTTACAGAGCTGAAGAGACACTTTAGTATTCAAATGCATTTGAGACAAAATGAGCAGCCTGAATTTATAAGATGGCCCATGGAGATCCCACAGACTTATTGCTGTGAAGTTGTGGCACAAAAATACTAGGTTGTATCAGAGGAGTTTTGCTGGCCTAAAACTGGAGATTGAAAATACTTGTTTTTCTAATGACTTAAAATGCTTAATGCCTCAGAATAAATATAGTAAAGTACTTTATTTCAATAACAACACTTAATATTCATTCTAATTGTTGGCTATTCAGGGAGAAAAACAACAGGAACCACTTTTTTTTTTTTTTTTACCCATTCCCTCTTTCTTCTGGCTTTCCTTCCATTTTCCTGATTATAATCAATTCAACACCTTCTCCTTCTATTCCCCTCATACCTTTATTTCTCTGTGTGGAAAATAGCCTGCCTTCTCTAGCTTCCTACTTTATTTTCCTTTTATTCCCTTTACTCCTGCCTCATCCACCCTTTTAAAAGATTTTTATTTTTATAAGGACATAAATAATAATAATACCTGCCATTTATATTGCAGTTTGCACATTCAAGGTACTGTGCTGACATTACAAATTGAGTAAGAACTTGCAAGAGTCTTCTGATTCAGCACTATTTATCACAGAGGAAGTGGAGAATTAGAGCCCTCTTTCTCTCACCTCAGCTGCAGAGCAGTAAAGCCCTTCCCAGAATGGTCCCACCTTATTCCTGACTGATGAATTGCTGCCGACAATCAGAGCTGTACTTCAGCAGCACTGGAGAGCCGCTGTTCTCAGTGATAAATAGGTGATTTTTGGCGTACTGTACAATCCCATGTCAACTTTCCTCCTGTAGGAAAGCTATATTCATAAAGAGGAAAGAGGTTAAACACAGGCTACTATATTTTGTTTAGCAGAAGATGTGAAAAAAGAATGTAAATTAAGAAAGGACTAGCAAAATTTATAGGAAGGTATTGCAAATTTGAGGTGGGAAGGAAAAGGTTGTTTCCATTTCTGTTTTCAAATTATTCCAGCTATATAAAGATATTTTTTCTATATCTCTGCATTCCCCAAAACAATATTGAGAGAAGATAATTTCAAAACAGTAACAAGAGTGTTAAAAAAACTGGGCTGGTCTGCTATGCCTTTTTAACCTCCCCTTTAAAACCTCCTTGTTAAGTTCTTACCTAGCACACATTGCTATGCTTTGGGTGTTCAGAGCCTCTCCAGGATATACACTGCATAGATCTGTCCTTTGTTCATATTAAATCCCACTCCCAAAAATGGTATGGTCTTTTTTTTTTCCACTGGATGTAAAATATACCTTTGTTTGTTTTACATCTAAACTTTATGCAGGTACTTTCAAAGCAAGGAGACTTTTTAATGTATAATCTCTGAGCAAACGGCAGCAAGTGACTCGTTTTATGCCAGTACTACATCTTCTGCAACTTCACATGCATTATCACCTAGGTATTAGCTTGTTAGAAAATTAAGCCTTTACAGTTTCTATGACATCCTTCCTACCAGCAGCAATGTTGCTCCAAGGGCCAAACAGAAAATCATAGGTCCAGTGAGGTCTGTCTCATTCATAATGCTGCCATCTGCAGGCTTCATTGGATTTAGAACTGTTAATGTCTTTTGCCATATATGCTCAAAATTGATCCCAAGTTCTGCAATGAGAAATTCCAGGACTGTTAATTGCTCACAAGAAAACAAGACTTATACAGAAACCCATTAGATACCAGAAAAGCCCAAACAAGCAAATAAATTAATCACTTTAATGAAGATAATATTGCCGGATGACATATTCTGTAGTAGGAACATGACGTCCCTGTTCTATACCCAGTATATTTGAGAGTCAGCTCTGATTCTAAATTGGAATATTAATTTATTAAATCCAATTTTAGGCAGTGAACCAAAATATGCCCACAGCATTTTTGAGTTAATATTTGTTTTTCGTATAGTTAAAACACATATATCTACTGCCAAACTTAGATGTTGAAAAATATGCTAATTAACAGTAACTGCAGAATTCAAGATACTCTAGAACACCAATGACAGAGAGAGATACATACTGTAATTCTGGCAAATCTGACAAGAGATGTGTCTTAAGCCTGAACTGCCAGGGGCACTTAAAAATTACATTCTTCCCTTCAAGGCAAGTTAACAATACTTTGTACAGTGTTTTATAAGCTTTTTGTGGGTTTTTGTTTAGTTTTTTTTTTTTTTCATTCAAAAAGTAATTACTGAGAACCCCTAGAAAAAGAACAAAATTCTTCCCCATTAAAGTCAATGGGAATTCTGCCACTGACTTTACTGAGACAAAGTTTTCTCTTATAACTTCTGCAGAAACACTTCAGCTCGCAAGAGAAATCATATTCCCTGAGATGCTCCAGTAAGGGAAAAGTTAGGTTCAGAACTGGGTGCCAGAATTACTGAGACTGACAATGTGTTAAATCTGTTCGGAAAGCCAACTCTTTACCTTATTTCACCTATCTATCACCTTGAGCTGAGACAAAACATTATATAAATAAAGTTATTCTGTATAAAAATGTATGTCTTTGGTCAGATTTCCATGGTACACAGATAGGAACATCCCTGAAGTCCTGTGGATCAGAAACACTCAGATTTCAACATCCTTTTCACAGGATGAGCTGAATGTGGACTTAAATGCTTGGAGGTCTGAGAGGTAGAGATTTAGCAGTTATCTGTATCAGAGTGATCTTGATAGTTTTAAGGCAGTAGTAGTTTATTTTAAGTAGTAAAACTCCACTTGCCTTTCAGTATGCAAAAGCAGGATGAATATGCTCTTTTTACATTATGCTGAAATAATCACAAATTGTCAGATTTTTTTTTTTTTTTTTTTTTTTTTTTTTTGTGTAGAACAAGTGTTTTGTAAACTACAAAATCAGCCACTAGCATTAGGATGGTTCAGTCACCACAAAGAATGATATTGTTTTTGTAGTTAAATGATCAACTACTTGAAGCTGAAAGCAGCTTTCTCAACTTCCCATTGAAAAGAGCTATTTAGCATCTTCAAAATATAACATTTATCACTAGATATGCAAAAATGATTATTCTTAGTATTTATTAATTATAGATGTTCCAATATGTAGGTAGGTTAAAAACAGAGTGGAAAAAATATTGGGAAATGCGAACGCAAAACTTATTGTTATAGTGTCATCTAGTGGTAGTAAAGTATATGCTTTATATGCCATAATGCTGAATGAATCCATGGTAAATTCAATTAAGACAATGTAGGTTTGGGGGCCAGGGGCTATTGGCTGAAGCTCACACAGACAGGCTTGGTAGCTCTGCTTCAGTTTCTCTAGTGATTGCCATAAGCTAACAAAGAAAACAGGCACATCCAGAAACCACGCATGTTGCTCATGGTTTTATTTTTACCTTCTAGCAAAGGAGGTTCCTCATCAAATCCATCAGTGTAACTAAGATGAGAGAGATTGTTAGGACTGTATGTTGGCTGCAAAATCTGACCCGTGTAACTCTGAGAGGTCAGAAGCATTCCTGATGGGGCAAAAGCACTGGATGGAGGTTGCTCTCCTGTCTGGCTCCTAGGAGAAGAAGCAAATCACAGCAAAACCAATAACTGCAATGAGCAACTTCATAAAAACTTAGAGCTGTTCACTATGTACCACAGTTTAAATTTTCACCTATTTTCACTATGAGGAACCTGGAAATTTTCTGGGTACAGCATCCACTGTGGGTAGTGAATGCTGAGCTGCTGACCATGTCTTTGCTTCCCTTCAGTGAGACTCCCTTTGAAACCAGTCAGGTCTCCTTGCTGTAATTGCAGCCTTTTGTAACCATTTCTGTGCCCATCCAGCTTAGGCAATGGTACAGCACAGGTCCCCAGGCTGGAGTTGAGGGGAAAGGGAATTTAGGAGTTGTGAGTGCACTTGCAAATTTAGGCACTCCTGACTTTTCCACCAAGCAGTTTGGTGACACTCAAATATGTCCATTCTGCTAATGAAAGATACATGTATTTAGATAATTTTTTTTTCTTGAATCTGAGAAGGCATTTAAAGAATTTCTAGCAATATATGCCCTAAAATCCACATTAATAACATGAAGCTCAGTCACTCCAATTAGGTAAACGATCTGTAACGTTTCTATGTATAAAAGTAGCATGAGCCCTTTATAAAGAAAAGTTCAATTATAAGTAATTCTGCCTTGGGGAAAATCTAGATGTTCTCTTGAAGCTCTTTCCAGCTCTTGCAAGCCCCAAAGCCAACTGGATCCATCAGAGCCTGAACAGGGAAGCTACAGCAACACTCAGCCTCTTACGGCAGTCATGTCAAAACCTCCCCTAAGGGTGGAACTCTCAGAACTTCTTCTCAGTGTCCCTCTTCCATAGGCAGAAGTCACCAATGGGTTTAAAAAATACAAGAAAAAATGAAATAATAAGGTTCTTCCTGTCTTACTACTGCTATGGCTTCTATTTCTCTACTAAATCTTCCACTGTCTTGATTATGCAATCCTTATTTTGGCAATTGTATGCTGGTTTTGGTCATTAATTTCATTTGAGCTCTGAGACATTGCCTTTTTTATCTTTTTCTTACTTTTTTGTTTGGTTTTGTTGTTGTTGTTTTGTGGCATACTTACATGCTTCTTCCACAGAGGTTTTTGTTAGACTCATAACTCTTGCAATCTTCTTCCTGGTCATCTATAGTATAATTGGACTGGTAAAAGTCGACGTGAAACTGATCAAAATTTGACATTCTGCTTGGAAAAATGGTTGCAAATATCAATAAAATAGCCTTTGCAAGAAGCCAATATCTATCTTATGGGCTGTCTTAAACTTAAATGAAAATAGCAAACCTTAAAGATACAAACTCAAGAGAATCTTTCTGTTGAAACTCATCATAATTTGGAAGTGACAAAAAAGAACTCTACTTTCTTTTGCTATAACAGAGAAATTGATCTTCTGTTACTACTAGTTATTGTATATTAATTTACAAGTGGTGTACAAGACTTTCTCTCTTGTTACTGTTACCAAAAATAACCTAAGTAATTTTGAAAGAGTATATGTATCAAGTAAATTATTGCTTTAAACAGTTCATTTTACCACTTAAAAAAAACCAAACCAAAAAACAAACACTAAAAAATTGTGGCCACGTCTGAATGCTTAGAAATTAATGTTTTTAAGAAGTATTTTGGGTTTCAAAAACAATTACTATATCCAGCTATTTAAGTTTTGCAGTATTATATATGACCATCATAAACCAATACAAAAATACAAGTATATTCACAGAATTTGTTATGTGGGTTTATGGACATTGTATCTGGCATATTAGAAGTACCAGAGAAACACTGGGTAGCTACATGCCTTTGAAAAGCACACCATCCTGAAGAAGAAAATTACTGATTGAAGAAAAAAACGTTAAAATGCATCTTTCATTCCTGCTGACACATAGTTCAGTTGTGTATCTATGGACTGATTAGACTAAGAAATGAACAACTGTTTTCCCTTCCACATTGTGACTAACTGTTTTTATAACTGTTTGAATTTTGCCCACACTGGGCCAATTTCACATATCCTGTGTGTAGGCAGGACTGGTTGTCTGGATCATATATAAGCCACATAAGGAATGAAGCACATTGGTTCTGTAACACGTCATGTACCTTTTGGCATTATAGATTGTTTCAAATTGCAAAGATACTTTATTAATTTTTAGATTTGGGCTAGGTGCTTCTTATGGTATTAACATGGTTGACTATAAATCCAAAAAACAGCCTCAAAATTGACAGGTCTGCGTTCCATGGCCTGAGTGTATGTATCCACAAGATTAACAAATGACCCTGTTTCACCTCAGTGTTACCTTTGTGCTGAACCATGGGCAGCAAAGGCATAACCCCTGCTTGGATCAGGGAGTCCCCCACCCATCACTGAGTTGAGGCTGGAGGGTGCCTCTGGGGACTGACTGCTCCAACTCCCTGCCCAAAGCAGGGTCACTGACAGAAAGGTGCTCAGGACTGTGTCCAATTGGGTTTTGAAAAGCCTAGCTTTGTCATTTTTACTCCCTCTCATCAGGTGGTTATATTCATTGATGAGATCCCCCTGAGACATTGCTACTCCCAACTAAAGTTCTTCAACGGTTTAAGGGGATGGTCTGAGCAGGAATTGCCTGTAAATGAATAGATGTATGCAAGCATTTCACCACTTGGCTAGCTTTATTTAGTTAACATCTAAAAACAAGCGGAGAAGTTATATAACCTGACTGATAACCATAACCATACTCAGTTTACTTAGAATTTCATGTAAGATATTCACCTCTCCTAACATTTCCTGTTTTCTTGACTTTTGCCCTCTTTTCCAACATTCCAAATGCTCCACACACTTTTCCTCCTCTCATGGTTACTCTCATAGGTATCTCTATATTTATCGAGCACATACTGCTTATGGCAAATCTCTTTGTAAGGTAAAAGCTATACAGATTAGTATTTCATTAGAGACCTTGAAATACTGCATATTAAAGTTTCTAAACTGTTTCTCATAATCAGACTAATCTGTGGGGACCCAATACCTTCATATACCTAGAACATTCAAAGTGGAAGTTGTTCTTATATATTTTTCATAACTGCTGATCAATCATGCAGGATATCCCAATTTAGAAGAGAAAAAAAAAATTACATTGTAAATATGAGTACATAGAATTAATTGCACTAAGTTAGTTACCATTGTTTCATTTAGAATTGCACAACAGTTATGCATTTGTTTAATAAAGATTCAACAGGGAATAAACATTTTACAAGGAATACATTTTGAAGAACTTTAGTTGGTACCTCTACCCAGTTCAATTCCATTAAGTCTTTAATATTCTCTTCTGTCACTGTAAGGAATAAAATAATTACGTAGCCAGGTACACTACAATCTGTATAACAGTGTTCAGAAAAGATATATGTATTTTTCAAAAGAATTTGGAGTTAAGGTTACTTACTTTTCAAGATATTTGATGAAAACTCCAGTCTGTTGAATTTACATGCTGGGGAACGCCTAAAATATCCTCTTGCTTCACCAGGGATGAGCTTAGTGCTATTTATAAGATTCTAAATTTGATCTTTGAACAGATGCATATGAAGGGAAAAACCCCCACAACCTGTCAATATCACGGCCAGCATTTAACAAGAGATAACAACAATAAGCAGAAAAAGGATAGGAATCTTGAAGGAAAGCAGAACAGAATGAATAAATACGGCTCCATATATTTACACCCTTTAATGTAGATTGTCATTTAGAGATTCCTTCTTAAGCAGGTATTGATAAAGATCTTGGTGGAACCCTCCTGAGCTGAGCTGTTTGGTATTAGAAAGTTTTAACAATGTGTAATAATACCTGTTAAATTAGTAGTGTGAATACATTTACCTGGGGGGGTGTGTCTAGCAGATGCTCCCGCAGCATGTGCTATGAGACATATGTGGCCTCAGAGCCATTCCTTGTGGGTCTCAGAGGGACCTTTCCATCCTGTGTCCCTTTGGGATATGTGATGCTCCTTGGGACTGCAACAGTGGAGAGAGGGAGGGTGAAAGCACCACAGGGCCAGCTCCATCTGCTGGTCCAAGACCGAGGCCCCATTCTCCAGGCATGTTCCCCTGCCCTGTTGCATCTCCGGGAGCTCTTGCTCATTTGCAAAGCATTCTCTTGCAGCGTAGCACCCACCACGCTAGGATCAAGACAAGGCTCTACTTAAAAAGACAGGGAAGCCTGCTCTCCTCTTTCAGGGCCTTTATTGAATTTGTATGCATCAGATTAATATTTTGAGGTTTTTTTTCATGTAATGCTCAGGGTGATAACCCTTTTGTTACCTGACCTATTATGAATAAAATATTAGGAACCTCTGTTCTATAGTCCTGCCTACTAGAAAACTTGTAGCACAGTGTGCATTTTAAAATAGCATTTAAACGTCAAACTGAAACAATCATAACAGGTGCTACCATTTTCACTTATTTATTGGCTGGCTTCTCAATGACTGCTTGAGCTGGTTAGTTTAAGGAATGGGACATTAAATGGGATATATTACCAGGCCATTAATCTATGTCTCAAGTGCATATTAAATTCTGTGAGGTTGAAGGACAAATTACTTCCATTTCATTAGGAGAATATTCATGCCCTGTTAGTATATAACCTACAATGTTATGAAAGAATTATAATACACGTGCATTGTTAAATAAGAAAAAATAAAGTATACCAAGTTTTTATTCAGCATATATGTCCAAAAAAGAGCCCAGAAGTGAAGAATGGTGAGAAGTAGAAAAACATAACATTTGTTTCTGCTAATTAAGGGTAATCTAACTATGGTATTTATCACAACTACTGTTAATCCTGCCTCATGCTCTTAAACTTCTCTCCTGCCATTTCCAGAAAAACAATTCATGCTGATACACCCACCGAGGTGAAATATCAGTTTCAATTCTTAGCAAACTGCTAATCTCTACAATGTCTAATCCACTCAGTTTAGATAATGTGGTTTGATCTTGTTTGTACAAAATCAACGGGGGGAATGATATAGGATTAACACCTGTCCTTCAGGAAGGTAATTAAAAAATATTTTTTTTAGGGATAAAAAGTTTCTAATTCGATATGGATACGTCTGTTAATTTCAATTACAAAAAATACTTGGTTACTTTCTCTTCTTTCTGTTAGAAAAAGTAATGTATATATGCACTACATACAAGTATATATATATACACACATATATGCATACCAACCGCCAGATAAGAGTTGAGAATACTCATCAGACAAGGCACTTCAGAGAAGGAATTAAAACAAAATAAAATACAGTGACTGGTAGCGGGGTTCAGGAATATTTCAATAGTTGTTTAACATATCACAGTTGAAAAAGAAAGCCAGCTGAAAATGAAATAATAACTAACTAAATAAATAAATATAAGAGGAATGAAGTAAAAATTGAAACATATATATTTCTCTCTATATAAGAAATGTAAATATAATATACCATATTATACCTATTATAAATGAATTATAAATGTATACTAAATTAATATGCCTGTATATATAGGCACTAAAAGGACATCTAAAACACAAAAATGGAAAACAATATTAGTTAGAAATGATGATGCAGACAATTGATTAAAACCTAAAAAAGAAAAATAAGTAGTTGATAGGAAAGTGACCGATAGAAACAAGGACTGCCCACGTGTATTAGAAGCAGACAGAATCATACTAGTACTGCCATTCTCTGATCGAAAGGGATCAATAAAACAAAAAGACGGTTAATTTCATTTAGAAAGGCTCAAATCAACATTTGAAAATTCTGCATCTAAAAGTTTTAGAAGAACTTGTAAAAAACTTTCTACATTGTTGAGAAACAACAGGAAAGTTTGAGAAGATCAAAACAAAGTAAATACACCATTTTGTAAAGGGCTAAATGAGATGCCCTGAGTAATTATTGGCCCATCAGCATGAGATTAATCCTAGCAAATTATGGGCTCAAATAATAAATAACTGAATTGATGAATCCAATCAACATGGGCTTTTGGAAACAAGCTCATTTCAAACTAATTTACTTTCTAACAAGATTTGTAGTTGGGAAAGGTAACCACTGATGACCTATGTTTATACAAGGCATTTTACTTGATTTTGCTTCAATAAATACAGAACCATCACTGCTTAATGGGACAACCATTATGCTGATTAAATAAGTGTTATCTGATGTGTCTCGAACATAATTGTAGAAGAGGGGAGAATTTCTAATGGTGCCTTACAGGACAGAGGCTTCACGAACATCATCTAGCAGACACTTTGAAGGAAAAATCTACCAGCTAGAGCCAGTCACAGGGTGGTGTGACCAGAATCTGTTAGGACAAACCAGACAGCAAATAATAAAAAGATTCTTTAAGTTATTAGTCAATAGTAAAATAAAACTCAGAGCAGAAGAACTTGAAAATTTTCACAGTGACAGCAGCAGCTGACCACAAGGGCAGTTTCCCAACAGTGCCAGCAACTTTCCTGTAAAAGAGCATCTGATGATCAGATATTATATTTTACTTCAGGTAGGGAATTAATTCTCCATGACCTTCTTTTATCCAGGGCTAAAAACTAGATATCTGTCTAGATAGGTCTGGATGAGATGGAGGTAATTTTCCCAGAGCAGCCCTCAGTGTTGTGCTTTGTAGAGGTAGCTAGAAAGGTGTTGATAACACACCAGTGTTTTGGCTACTGCTAAGCCCTGCTCACACAGCATCAAGGCTGTCTCTCCAACATTCCATCAAGGCTGTGTCTTCAACGTTCCCCCTCACTAGTAGGCTGGGGATGGGCAAGATCTTGGGAGGAGGCATAGCCAGGACAGCTGTCCCAAACTGACCAAAGGGATATTCCATACCACATGACATCTGCTCAGCAATAAATGCTAAAAGTAAGGTGGAGGACAAGGGACATTTGTTATTACGTTTGTTTTCCAGAGGAACCACTATGTGTACTGAAGTCCTGCTTCCCAGGAAGTGTCTGGACATCGCCTGCTGATGGGAAGTAGAGAAATTTTTTTTTTGTTTTCATTTGCTTCCACATGTGGTCTTTGTTTTTGCTTTATTAAACTGCCTTTTTCTTGACCCATGAGTTTTTTTCCATCTTACTTTTTCCCTCGATCTGTTGAGGAGGCGTGCGAGAGAGTGGCTTCATGGGCACCTAGCATCCAGCAGTGTTAACCCACCACAACAGCAGAGTTCCTTTCTAGTCTTAAAGCCTATGAATGAGAAATTATTTTACTTAGGGACAGGTTTGAAGACTAAAGAAACCATTCTGAGATGAAAAATTCTGTAAGTCTGAAAAGGATCAGAGAGGGGCTAGCAAAAATAGGTGTGTCCATGATCACAATAACTATAGCAAATATTAAATGTTGAAGTTTAGTGTGAAAGGAGAATCCAGTTGATATTTACTGATACAGGTCACTACTGAGCAAAGGGATGCCTGAGTTAAGCATTTCTTCAGATACCTCATGTCCAGTCCGTCACTGACACACCACATTAGAGAAAGCTGTCACACATATCAACATATGGAAAAAAAAGAAGTTCTTGCACCTCAAGGCTCTAGAATAGAATGTGAATATAACCTCATTTTCTTTGACTGACAGGTAGACAGTATATTAATAATCTAGGGAAAAAACAGTTTGGATAAGGTCTAATAACTAAAACTGAAAATGAGAATTGAAGATGATAAGTATAAAAAAAAGATGAAAAATGTGAGAATTTCTACAAGAAATTAAAAAATTTTTTCTAAACTATACCGCTAGGGTTTTGTTTACATACTTTTTCCATCTTTCCTGAAAAGGAAAGTAAATAATGTGGGGAAAAGTGAAATGTCATCAGTTTTCATAAGCTTTCATTTTCAGCTTTTTTGACAAAATGGGGTAATAATTAAAATATTTTTTAAATTTCTGGTAAACTTAAAAAAATTAGACAGCATAAGATTAAATGGGATAAGATAAAAAAGACTATAGAATTCTGACTATAGAATCAGCTATGTAACCCTATATTTATTACTCCAAGTAAAATGATAAGCATGGCAAACCCATTACAATAATTAGTCAATTAGTCTACAATTTTTTCAGATGTAAAAATTAATCACATTAAGAATTAATTCAGTAAGCCTTAAGCTTAATTGCTTACATTTACAGGCCCCATTAATAATTTTATAAGTGGAACATTATTAAAATATGTTACTAAAGAAGTGAGGAAAATTTATTCACAAATAAATATACCATTTACTACTTCTACAAAATGGGGATTTTTACCAAATTAATTACTTACGTTATATAAAGTGTCTACTAAATGAAGTTTATGCATACAGGCCTTAGACACTTCTAGTGTAACACCCTAAATGTTTCCTATGACAGGTCTTCAGAAGGTGGGTAAGAGGCAAAAACCAAAAGTGAAATCCAAAGCTATTAGTGTTTTTCTTTTTTATACTGAAAAAGTTTCTTTGACTTCAACAAAAGAAGTGTTAGGTTCCTGCATGAATGATTTTACTCAATACCCACTAGCAGTGTAAACCATGTTTCTGTTGCTAGAAAATACTACGAAAAGACAGTAAAACAGAGATCACTATACCACTGTATAAGTCTGTGATTCACTGACAACTTGAATACTATGAGCAGTTCTAGCTCCCCTACCTGAAAAAGTGTTTAGCAGAATGGTGACATGCTGAGAGAAGGGCAAAGGAGGTATGTATGGAATGGGCTCCACATAAAGAACAACTGGGTCAGTGAGGAGTCCTTGGGCTGGAAAAACAATGATTAGTAATGGTTTACAAAATTGAGTGACGTGGACTGGTGGGTACAGATAAACTACTGAAAGAAGAACAAAATCCACAAAGTGTTGGTATTAGGTTTGAAACAAAGAAATGAAAGATTCATGGGTGACAAACCTGAGAAAGTCCTTATCAAAAGAAGTTATATATGTTGAATATTTATATGGATTTGGAAGAAGTCCATGAAAGATAAATCCACCAAGAAGTACTAAATGCCAAGTAACAGTGTGCAGCTCCAGTAGTCTATAAACTAGAATTAGTAGAAGACTAGGAAAATACTCAGGGAAAGCATTCATATTCTTCCCCATGCATTCAATCACTGTCGTTGCTGAGGAGATGACTGTTGTGACTTACATGGCTATTCATATTCTTTATGCTTGTGAAGGAGGAAAGCAGCACAAAGGAATATAGATTCAAATTTAAGAAAGGGTAGAAATCCACTGTATAAGACTATAACATCCTTAGTTTTGTGTGGGATGCATTTGTTGGCTTCCAAGAGTTATGCAAACTGCTGCTTTGTATGGCTTTAACTATACCTCTCCTTCCACACAGCTTCTTATTTCAGATTGGAGTCCTTTTTCGCGTGTCTCTGTTCTGAGTTAGCTACCTTTCAGCTTTGATAATAGGTATCTTCCCCATCCACCTTTTTTTTTCTGCTGGAAGTAGCAGAAAAGAAATCTAAAACTGGATTAACTGACCTGCTCAGATTAATGACTTCTGAAAAAGTGAAAGGAACTTTTCATGATTATTCCAGGGTTTCTTAACTTAAACAATCCCTTTCCTGTATAACACTTCTGTACTAGGATTGCTGGAAAAAAAACAACCCAAAACTTCTGTGCTTCTTTGCCTTATGTACAAAGTATCTTGAAGAGTTCCGTTTCTGTTCCTTGGAGGCATGCCCTGGATATGCCAAAAAAGCATTACATGCCTGCTTATGTTGTTGATGTGTCTTACGAAAGGAAAGATAATTTTGGGACAAACTTTACTTCCGTGGTATCAGAACTAAAAGAGCCTAATTGATGATAGATTAGTATCTTGTGGCTGAATTCTTTAATATAGTCACCAAGATGGAAACTTTAGTTGAAGCTTTTCTTTTTCTTATGGATGAATCACAGATAACATCTTGTTCTCACGTTGATTCTTTGGTGTCTAATAAGCAAGAGTTGTGTTTTAACTTTTTCCTCAATGGAGGTATTGAAAAAAATTTTTACCTCCTAGTAGTTGCCTATTCTCATGAAGTTTGTAGAAATTTAATTAGCATCAAGAGTTCTGCCTCTCTGTGCAACATATTCAAAATTATCCAACAGATTCAAGTAGTTGTGATTGCCAAAACAAGCAGACGAACAGCATGGTACAGCAGTCTTTTAACTATAGGAAATAAAGATTTTTATGTCATAGAAAGGACAGCAAAATCTTAATTTTAATTTTGTTTTTGATTTTTTTCTGTATCCTTTCTGTTATGTCAGTCTAGTGCAGTTTCTTTCAAATCTTCATCTTTTTCTAGAGAGATCAAAATATAGAGACATAAAAAGTACAATAAGTATTTATACTCCAGGGGAGTTCAATTTGAAATAAACCATGATTAAGGATGAAGAAAAGAAAATTTGTTTCTTGAGGTGCACTTGCTTGATGTGTAGGTATATAATTAGATTGTCTTACCCTTGCATTGAATTAAAAGAACATAATTTACAGGAATACTGAAAGAATAGTTAGTATATAGAAAATACAATTTTTTTTAAATTGTTTTGTAGGGCTTTTGATTAACAGATTGTGAAGTGTTTTATGCAGGAAGTAGGTATCATTGCTGTTATACAATTGAAAAAGTAGTTTAAGCAACCTTATTAAACCCGCTAAGGCAGCAAAACAACTGAGAATGAAATTTCAAATTTCTGAGGCCTAGGATACAATTTTTTCTACTATTCAGAGAAATGTTGGTTCTGTGGCAAGCCTTATATAAGACTGTGGACAAGCTTTAAAATAAGATGTAACATTATTTAAACAATCACAGTAAGATATTCAACACTTGGGAAGTATGTTGTATAATATCTACCTACTCGCAAAGCTCTTAGCAGAGTAATAAAACTGCAACACTGCATCCTGCATAATCATAATGATTCTTCCGAAATTGGACTGGGAACAGGAGAGGTGGTAACATTGCAGCAAAAAAGTTTCTTCTATGTGGAGGTCACAAAGCTTCTAAGGACAAACGGTAATTATTTGCTTGGAATAAGCACACACAGGCTCTGTAAGCTACAAAGGTTTCAAAAGAGCATATACAGCATTTCATGTCAATAATCTATGGATCACAAGTTGCCTAAAGGGAATGTTAGCTCCAGAAAGTAAGTTTTACTTTTTGGAAAAACACATAGATGAATTTGGCATCCTTAAAGGGCTTCTCAAGGCAAAATTTCAGCTTCCTCTCTATGCCCTGTATAGTTATGTACAGAGGAGGGTATCCAGGCTTGGAGCCAGGTAAAGAGCACAAAAAGTTGTTGCTGATTTGTAAAACATGCAATAGACATCTGGAGATATATGCTGCTTTGCTTGTACTGTTTTACATATATATGGGTTGCATAGGTCAGAAATGCTAGACTAAGAAAAAAGCATACAGTAAAAGTCTTTGTTGGTTGTAGTTATTTTGCTTCCACAGGAGGGGAAGAAAGGGAAGAGGAAATAAATCCACAGCTTGGAAATAAGCCTCAATCACCAGAGAAAGCTTTCACTAATAAATAATCCGGGCCTCCTAATGCATTTCTATTTAGCTGAATATATCCTGACCTTGCCAAAAGTCAGACAAATGCCACGCAGATCACGCAAGTTACTAAGAGTGAAAAAGGGGATAGTGGCATAGGGTTTATTCCCCTGAGCAGCAAAAACTCCCACTGCAGATGAGCGCTTCCTGGGCGCAGCCCGATTTGAGTAAGAAAAAGATAAATGAGCCACATTTGTCTACAAGCAAATTCCACACGCTGACAGAATGTTGGATGCCAAAATGGAGTGACAGGGATCTGTGAAATCAGGATTCATCCCAGCTGAGGTCATCCAGGGTGTAAGCTTATCGTGACACAGAATGTACACTCAGTCGTAATCCAAGCAATGGATTAGTGCTGCAGCCTACACTGTAATTAAAAACCTTATATAAAGACCTTCTTGCTTATAAATTTGTAAAATCTTAAGTATTTGGACTTCGACTCTCCATGCCTTTTATTTTCAAGGTGAAGAAAATTCAGTGAAAAAAATGATCACTGTTTTCTGAGAATCATTTTAGGAAAAAACTCCATATCATTTAAGAAAGAAAAAGTATTTGATCAAGTATGAAAATGAATAAACAACATTGTCCAGGTTTAGGGTCGGGGCAGACACTCAGACCTATAACAGACGCTCTCTGTTAACGCCCCTCCCTCCCCAAAGGGGAAAAGAAAGGGAATAAGGGAGAGAGACTTAGCAATTAGAAAAGGAAACTAGAACAGC
>WTSP01019147.1:0-11776 GCA_025331215.1 Actenoides lindsayi | reverse complement strand
CCCCTCGCCCCCATCCCCCGTAGAGGGATTTCTGCGGCCTCGGGTGTCACAGGAGCATTGGCACGCAGCTGCCCCATCACTCAGGCCCTGCTGCCCACCTTCACCTCCCTTCTCCCGGAGGAGTAGCTGGCAGAGGAAATGGAGGTACCCTGCTGCTCCTGCCCCTTCCTCCCCTCCCTGCTGCCTGAGCACGTCCTCTGGTTCTATCTGCCTCCAGCACGGGTCACCCACATCCCCTGCAGCTGCAGCCTCCTGCACACTCCCTGCGCTGTCAATATTTCTTCCTCCTGCCTGCACCCTGCACTCAGAGCATCAGTCATTATTTGCTCTCCTGCTGACCAGGACTGGTGTACAGCACCATCTTATCTCTGCATGTTTGCTTCATGTTTCATTACACTCTGCCTTTTGAGGCTCATCTCATTTGATCCGTTTCTCTCCCTGTGCCCTAGAGCAGTATATATTTTAAATGCTTCATAAAATCTTGCAAACAGGCAAGTGAGCACACTTGAAGTGTCAACCTTCACTTTAATGTCCGCACCTCAACTCCTGCCACAACGCGCTCGCTGCTTTTTGAGCATGCTGCTCTGGAAAACTCTGCTCCAGTTTCAAGGCACTTAGGCTGCATAACAGGTTGGTTAGGACTGTACAGCAGGGAATCATGCTTGTTGTGTGAATATATAGAGGAAAAAGCCCCAAAGATGGCTTTTTCTAGAAGCACTGGGGGCTGCTAAATCTGGTTTTCAGGATATTCATTCCATTGGACAAGACTTAGCTGGTGCCAGGTGGAGAAGCCCAACCATTTTGGAGGTGCAGGGTGTCCATGAAAGACAATGGATAAAATCCCTTTGCCTCCCATGGCTATGGATCACGGTGCAGTGCATGTGCCTAGTCCTCCCCTGATAACATCTTCTCCTGGCAGCAATGGCATTTGTTTGGCTACATTCAATATATATGTGCAAAGTAGTCTGGCTTTTGCTCCTCTCAGCCCTGGAGAGGAGCTGCTGGATGCTCATAGTGGAAGGCAGTTCAAAGCAGGTTTATAAACCACACAAAAATGCACATTTAAAATACCCCATTTCTGTAGGTGACACAATGGGAAATGATCTCCTGGGGCTAAGACAGCTGGCAGATGGGCAGGGAGTGTGTCACATCTGGGACATGGGAAGGAGCCATAAAGAATGCATAAGAAATGCCAGTGACTTATCCACCAAGATCTACAGGGGACAAGAGAAATTAAAACCCCCTTCTGCTTGGTCAGCCCATGTATGTTTGTCTAGATGGGTTCAGTGACCTTATGTACCAGTGTCTGTGGCCATGCTAATGCATGATGGAATGCTGTGGTTAGTGGGGAAATGTGCCAAGCCAGAGAACTGTGCACTGAGAAATCTGGGCTAAACTTGTATTTTTGCCAAATTTCTACTTGTAGGGACTGTTAAAAAGCAACCGTTAAAGGCACCATGAAGGAAAGCGTTAAAAAGGGGCTTTAATGCTTTGCAAGGCATCTGTGAAGAAGCACCCCCTTCCGTAAGGCAGAAGGGGTGACAGTTTTCTGAAGCTGGGGACCCCATTTGTACAGATAACAGGGAGAGGCTGTGCACCAGAAAGGTGTCAGCTGGGCCAGCCAAGCAGCCCAAGAGTAAAAGCATCACATTGAAAAGCTGAGTCAGACAAGGACAGAAAACAAAGACCTGGCAGAGCCCAGCTTGTCAGATCTGTCTGCCGTCCCAGTCCAAATGATCACCTCTATTTAATAAATACATCTAATACCCACGGGGCTTTGGGGCAGCCTGAACAGCTTCATGAAGCTTTTTAATTTATTTTAATTTCCACAGATGCTCTGCTTTTGATGTTGAATAAACTGTGATTTATTTCATCTAAACCAATCCTGGCTGTTGCTTGGCTTACAGCTGCAGGCAGTCCGAGGACTGGCTAATTGGCCCTTCCACCTCTAAGGTCTGAAGTTGTCTCTGAGGACATGTAGCCCTCAGCTGAATTCAGGCTTTCAGTCTGAAATGCACAGGTGCGTACATCTGCCCATCTGCCATGCTGTCGGTGTTCTGTTGGTACCTCAGACCAAGACATGGGAAAAAGCCTGGAGATGAAGGAGACCTGGAGAAGGGAAAATGAAGGTTGCTATCCCTGAGATGTAAGCTTTAGAACTGTCGCCTCTCACTTGGTACCTTTGTTTCCACCTCTTTAGCTCCGGATTCAAGGTATCAATCTTTGTTATCAAGGTTGTCTTCACAACCTGGAGAAATGGGAGGAAAAAGGAACCTTGAATTCCAGAGAGTATTGCAAAATCTATGCAAAGCAGCTCATTTTTTAATTTCAGAAATGCAGAGGATCAGTGTCACTGGCATGAGCTGCCTGAAGGGGCTATTTTTGTTCCTCGGAAGCTTTTGCCTCTATTCTAACACAGATTAATTATGAATATTTACATATATAGCACCAAAAATGTGATAAGCAGTTTGCAGGCTGGCTTGCAAAACACGTGTACCATATTGTAAAAATTAGCTCTCTCCGTGGGCTTTGTGCCTGGTCACTCTTCCTAAGCAGCCAGCAAAGAACAGAGGCAACATGCATTTGTAGCACTGCTGCCGCTATTCAGAGCAAGAAGAAACTGGTGCAGTCAGGATCTGCAGTTAGTGTTAGTTTAAGATCAGCCCCCTGTCACTTAGAGAGTGTCTCTGTTAAAACATGGATAATCCTTCCTCTGAGCTCAGCTGGGCCATTGTGCTGATTTAACAAGCAGAATTTTGCTCTACTCTTTAGTGAGACGTGGCATTTGGACTGAATTTGCAAAGATCTGGTACTGTTTTAAGATATACCTGGGCACCTGATGTCTGTCTTTCAGATGAGACATCTATCAAGATCCTGAGCATTTCTGACCATGAGAATTTTCAGAGCTATTTATTGAAAGGGAAACGAAGCCTTCTGTCCAGGGGAGACTCCTACCAGGGAAATTGCAGTACGATGACTTCAAATTACTTCTCTGCTGCTCAAAAACCCCAAAACCCCCAAAATAGTGTAAATTAATATATGCTGTTAAGGAATGGCCACATGCTGCCCCAAAGCTGACAGTAATGGAAAGAGTATTTCCAATACAGATGGTTTGTTAGTTGACTTATGAAAATAAGCATATTGGAAGAGAGGAGCTATAGCTAAATATAACGTAAATCATACTGGCCTACTACTTGTGTGAGCTGCCAAAGAACTATGCAGTCTGTCTGTACAGAGAAAGTCCGGTGATTTCAACAGGCTTTCAACTGGGCTTTTAATATATAAAAAAAGAATCATGTTCCTAGTTTATAATAAGCTCTGCCTTTTTTAAATCACAAATTCAAATGTCTGTTGGAGTCACAAGTGGCATCTCCTTCACTGTATCTGTTTATGAGTCTGTGTAATCCAAAACATGTCTATTATCTTTTGCAAAGCCTGTAAAGAGAGAACACTGCATTGTTTCAATATTAACGCTTAGCGCAATATTTGTGAATTAAATTGTGGCTATAGCAAAAGATAATCTGCTTGGACCATTCACAAAATAAGCTTTGATATCCTTTTAGTAAGTAAAAAGCTGAAGGGAGACATCAATAATTTATTAGCACTTGGATTACATCCTCCAGTGCTTATAGTTTGCTGCCTTCTTGGAGGAAAAGAGGACAAAGGCACTATTGTCTCTTAGGCTGTAAAGTCGGATACATACTCTGATATGGTGCTGAAAAGCCATGTCTCATTTCGAGGGGCATTTTGACTCTCAGTACGATGGTCATAGCTTCAGGGACCATAGTGGGATGAACTACCAGACTCTTTGTCATGTTATGCCTTTGCAATTAACGGCATGAAATGAACTGGGTGGTGTTAGTACCACCCTGGCACATAGGCACTGCTGGTGCAAACACCAGCCTTGGTGCCCTAAGAGGTCTGGTCTTTAACAGACAACTTACTAAACCTCTGGGGACCTAACATGGCCGGAAAGCATGAGTGACACCCACTCAGACATGAGGCCCATGACAAGGTCTCTCAAGCTCTAGGCTTAGTAATGCTATTGCCACATTGTGTAGATATGCCAGAATTCGCACTGACATTCGCAATTTCCCTTCAGAATGAAATGTTCTCCCTTCACATCTATTCTTCTGGCTTGTGCCTTTCAAATTTGGCACCTGTCTCCTATTTCTCTCCCTTATCTTGCTCCTTTTGATGTGCTATTTCCAATACCTGAACAATCACCATCCCCCACAACTTCTCATTTCCCAGATTTTTCACTCTTTAAGTCCTGAGAAACCTTTTCTAGTACTGTCCCTACCATAGTCACCAAGAGCTTTGGCTCCCCTTACAGAAGCACTCTCTTCAGTCACTCTCAAGAAGCACTTAGGAAAAAAGAGAGACTACTTTTCTGCTGATCATATTGCAGCAGGATCCTCTGTTTTTTCTGCTTCTTCAAACAGTTGCTCTTCCTTTTGAGGCTTCTGGTGAGGGAGGATATCTCCACGCTTCACTTCCAGAGACAGATCAGACACTGTGCTCTCAATCCCAGGTAGGACATGAAGGGCCATGGGCAGCATGAGGGACCTAGAGCTGCCTGTGCTCTTTGTGCATAGGGGGATTGTTTTCTTCAGGTGCTAACATTTCCTATGCTGAACATCCCTCCATAAAACTGGACAGATGCTCTGAGAGACAGGCAGCAGGAAAAGGTCATGCCTACAATAGTCCACCAGCATCTTCTGAGGCTGCTGCTGCTGTCATTCCAATCCTGAGCTGATGTACCCTCATTTTTTCAGTGGGACTTGGTAGCTCAGCTTAACACTAGCCAGGTTCTGTCCACAAACTGCTTTGGAGTAAATGAGGACAAAGTCTTTTTACAAATATTGTAAAGACATCCCAATTTTAGTATGGGTGCTGTGGACAATGACAAGGAATTTGAGTCCCCACGTTCTCTCTTTTCAGCAATGGGGGGCTTTGTAAATCAAAGGGAGTAGCAATGGAAGAATCTGTTCACAACATTTTGTTACCTTAAATAGGAAAGAGAGGTCTTTAGAGACAGTGGCTGACCAGAGGAGCAATCCCAGGATAGGCAAATCACCCAGTTGCTCCAAGCACCAAAATACGGTGTGTATGGCTGGAAGAAGAGCAATTACCCCTGGTCCTTAGCAGGAAATACCTGACTATCATGGGGCTTGCCCAACTTCTTTCTCCAAATCTATCCATTGACCTCTACAACTCAGAACTTCTGATGCAGAACAGCCATCTGGGCAGTGGCATTCCGGAGCCAAGTTGATAAATTGGAGAGTTCCCAACATTTTCCCACAGGAAGAAAGCTGGGCAGTTGCTGCTGCTATATGTCTCTTGAAGGCAGTCTGCCAGCACTCAGGGCTGTTGTCCAGTGCCAAACAGACTTTTACAATGCACGGCCCTCAGTGACAAACCAAAATGAAAAGGTGCACACACACATCGGAGCAATCAATGCTCCCACATGGTGACACTGAGCAAGCACTGGAGTGATCTGTGCTGATTCCCCTGTGACTGCACTACTGGAGAGAAGCACTCTGAAATGTTGGTGTCGCTAGCGGTACCACTTGCTGCTGACAGGAGAAGGGCTTTCTGCCTTTAGAGTTGCCCAATGCCAACTTCTTTGCTCCTGACGTAAGCAACTGTCATGAGAGCTCACAAGAGCTATAAATATCTCTGAAAATAATAAAAAGAAATCCAACACTGAAGAGAACTTGTCAGGCAAATAATGACCATAAGAGAGCACTCTAGAAAGATGCTTTCACATCAGCCTGGTAGACAAGTGTGTACAGCTGAAGCTTTCTGATGACTTCGCTTCCATCACCAAGTACTACTAGTGGGGGAACAGTCCTGTCCTGGTGCCAGGCATACACCAAACTTCACAAGCACTGAGCCTCTGGAAAAAAGAGGTGCAAGTTCCTACCCTGCAGAAGACTGGCAAAGCCATTTCTTCAGTGTATGAGGTGGCAACAGAATTCAAAAGTGACTCAGTACTGTCTACCAGTGCCCCATCTAAGCAAAAAATATCCCATGTGATAACAATACAGTTCTGAGATTTTCCTTAGAACACCACTCTTCCAGGTGTCTTTTCCACCTTGCTGGGCTGTTCTTTTAAACAGTTGTTTCTCATTAGGCTGCTTGTCTCTCCTTACCCAGAAAATTGGGTGAAGCAGTGTATGTTGCTACTTGAGACACCAGAAATGCACACCGCCAGCACGCTCCTCTGGGAACCCACAGCTCCTCATGTCACTCCCAGGGAGATGGGAAACCAGCTCTGACCTCATAAGATTCCATGGGCAAGTACTCAGGAAGGCGAGGCACAGCTATCCACCATAGCCCTTTATGAGTCCAAAGATGAAAGCAAAAACCCAACTCTGTGTGACTGCAGTTAGTTTTGCCAGACTACTTAAGCCACCAGGACATCACAATCATCACTGTTAAAAACTTTTGGCAGATTTAGCAGCATTAGCACAGCTATTTAGAGTTAAGTACCTCAGGCTTGGCTCCACTGGCAATGTAAGTGAGCTGCTGTGCGTGCACCTACGCTGAGTATTGGGCCTCCTAAAGCGAGCACATTGCAGAGGCCACGCTTTTCATTCCCAGGGTGTGAGGGTTGGAGCCTGGGAGATACGAGCTTCCCATGGTGCTCCTTTCAGTACATATCTGGGCTAGGACAGATGGATTTGGATAAAGCACGTATACATCACTCTCATCTTGTTCAAGTCCAGAAGTATAAGGTTTTCCCCGTGGTACAACAGTAATCTTGAAGAGAAAAAAGGAGCAAATCCTGAATTGCCAACAAACCAGCCAGTTCTTCAGATTTGCCGTGGAGGATAATCATCTGAGCACATCCAGTGCTTTAAACTGTCTTAAATTGCGTGAGCTATCAGGCTTAGGCACTTTGACAGGCTTCCTTTAAAATCTATGACAGTAGACTTGGATGCATCCATTAGGTCACTCAGATTTTGGCAGACAGATCCCTCAGCAGCAGCAGCAGCAGCAGCCATGAGAGACACTGTCCTCAGCCAAGGGAAGCTGAGTTTCAGAAATGCTGCTTTCCTCAGTGACAGCAGGGATAGAGGGCATCAGCAGGCAGGGGCAGCTCAGAGATCAGTGTAAGCCTTCTGCGAAGCAGTGACTGTCAATGACGGCACCATTCCCTGCCTGTGCAAACACCGATTCTCACCTGCAATACCCATCAGAGGCAGCGTTTGAACGACCTGACTTGAGAAACACATTTGCTTGACTGCCCCTTCTAATTTCCGCAGCAGTCTGTTCTCTGAAGTCTCAGCTGTACAGCAGCTCACTTTGAGCTGGGTTTTATTTCCCTGTTGTAATGAGGGGCGGAAAACCCAGTGTGCTATGCATACATTAAACAGACTGAGCGAGAAATATCTTCATTTGCTGAAGATGTGGGTTATTTCAGGATATTTTCATTTAGTCTGGTAAAAACGGCATTTCTATAGAAACAATTGATATAACAAACAACAAAGAGGAAATCTTACGTTAGCTGTCAAAAACCAACATAATGTTTGGCAGATGCATTCTAAGAGATGAGTAAATACTCTGCTGTTTTGGGCTTTCAAAAGCTGCAGCCCTTCCCCCTCACTTGCGTAGTTAAATCAGTTCACACTGGGCACGGGTGCATGCTCTATACTGGTGGGCAAGTAGAGGTTTGATTTCAAATATCCCCGCTTCACCTAGTCTCAGGGGTGCCAAGCAGCCTTTGCCCAGTGAGGTGTTACCACCACAGAGTCCCAGGGTTCCACCCCAAAAGTAGACCAGTGCTGCAGAAAAGGCCACTCAAGGCTCTGTGGGTGGATCTCTGAGGATATCTGGACACACACAACATCCCTGCTCACCTGTCATATTCTCCCATCAGCAAGAAAGCCACTGTTGACTGGTTGCAATCCAGTTTGCTTTAAGAACACATTCCTTTAAGAACGTGTGTAGTTTTTTTACTACCAGAGAGAGCTCTGGTGTGCTGTGCATGACTCTGCTGCTTAAAGTCCATGCTCTGCTGGCTCAGGGCTCTCACTCTTCCGGATGGATTCCTGCAGATGTTGGTGTTGATGTGCAGTGTAACCACTCCTTTGAAGCATGATGTATTACTATTCCTTCTGAGTTCAATGCTTAGTCCCTCACAGAGTTAAACCTTTATCGCAGGTGACAACTTATGACTGAACATTTTGTCCTACCAGAGTCAACGCTTTTCAAGGGAACACAAGGAAGGACTTGTGGACTGATCCCTTATTATCATCTGTTCTCCATTCCCAAGCAGACCTGCATGCTGCCCACCACCCTGCTCTCCAGGTACTCTATTCTCAACTTTGGTTTCTCTCTTCTAGCAACAAACCACTAGGATTATCTATCTCCTTGGTCACCTGCTTCTTAGACAACTCATCCTCATATTCTTCACCTCTGCAACACAGCTAATACTGTTGCGGTTACAGATTTACCCATTCTAATCCCACCAAGGCCACCGCCTTTGTTGTTCTGATCCCTTCCCTTCCACAATCCAGTGAGAAAGCATTTGGCTGGAAGCTCTCATGCTTCTCTCTCCTTTGGAAGACCAAAATCATCTTCCTGAAAGTCACGTGAAACTATTTGCTTGTGGTGAGCTAGAAGAAGGGGATGAGGGAGATTGTCTGGGCTTGTGAGAAGACTGAAAACCTTTTAAACTCTCACAAAATAGCTCTCCTTAAGTGAGGAATGTTTGAGTTCACCTCCAAAGACTCTTAGAGATGCTCTGGTGGGAATTTCTTTGCCAGAATAGCTTAGGAGATCCACGCAAGTGTGTTGGTACTTATAATTTATAGGGTAAATATGAAGACGCTCAAGCATGATTTATTGATAGAGCATAGCTATAAATAGTGCCCTTAACTGTATTATTAAAACTGAAGGTAAATAATTAATGGAATGAAGGGAGATACATAAAACTCTGGCAGTTTTGATGGGAAGCATTCCTGTCTTTCAGTAATTAAAAATGAATATATTCTGAGTATATTTTTATATCTTTCTGACAAAAAAAATTATTTGCCTGCGTCATACGCATACTAAGAGACCCAGCGTGTGGCCGTGGCACCTGTGCAGACAGTGTGAGAGAAATCAAGGAGGAAAAACTCCGATGAAATGTGAGTTTTGTGAAGTTAAGTGCTGACCATTCGCATGAGAAGCATTACAGAAAGGTGCAGACTTACTTCAGCAGAAAGCAAGAGACAAAGGTAACGTTTTTATGATGAGATTTTGAAGACTACTCAAGCAAAGCAAAATTCAGCTAGCAACTGGTGATGTCTCCATAGGCACCTCTCCTGGATTTAAGATGAGAAGATGACAGGCAGACCACCCCAAAGAAACATAACTTAAACAGGCCTTTTTATGACTCAGGCCATCTAGCTTACTGAATGGATTTGATTAAAGACACATAGGGGAAAAGAGCCTGGAACACCTTCAGGGTACCTTTTTTCACTGGATGAATAGCTGTTCACTTACATCATTTCCATACTAACAACACTCGTAAGGTCAAAGTGACCTAACAGTTATTAAATTCCCTGGAGTCAGAACAGCTCAACCTCCTGAGTGGTTGTCAGGCAGTCTAAACAGTCCCAACGCTTAACTCAAACATGCTCCAGCACAACCATTGCCAATGCCTCCTTGCCCTACTGTTCAGGTAAGAGAACCCAAGTGTCTTCATCAGTCTCCACAGAAAATTGTTCCCAAGTTCAGCATCAGCAAGACCTCAAAGAAGAAGTCTTCTATTCGAAGAAGAGGTCTTCTACTTGCACCAGTGCATCTGCCAAACCCTTCTGTAAAATGCTTTCTTGTCCTGTCTGAAGATGAACGGTGCAAAAACCTAAAATCCTAGTTCCACCTTTTGCCTTGAGCAGAGGCACAATCCATTGATTTCAATAGATTCTGGAGCAGTCCTGCACGACTTCCACTCACCCACGAGCAATGACACACAAAAGCCAACAAGGCACCAAAGGGAATATTAAACTTTGCACTCTGGTCAGCCAGGCCTGTGGTAGCAACAAAGGCCCGAAGCCACCAGCACTGTTGGGCTGTTCCGTGGAGAAAGGAGTAGAAACTGCTGCTCTTGAGGTTTAACTGCAAGAAACTCGAACCATTATTTCAAAGTGTTTCTTGCACCCCAAACCAGCAGAAACTGGGAATGACAAAATGAAATTGCAGATGGTGGTGGTGGGATAATGGTCGATTTCAGAGAAACATAGAATTGGACATCACATTTCTCAGCAGTCGTTGCTATTCCCGAACTAGGTTTGACTTTAATTTGATTTTGGTTCCTTTAAGGAGTGCAAAGTAGAGCTCCACCAGCTGATGAACTGCAGTCCAGCAGGGCAGCATCAAAGCAGCACTCCAAACCCTCTTGAGGCTCCCTTCTGAGAATCTCCAGATGTAATTAAGTACAGCTCTATTTATTTCGCCTGCTAGGGGCACCTATAAGCACCAGATGCAGGAGCAGTAACTGCTCAAAATACCTGTGCTAAAATTGGTAGTAGGAAAACATCCACTCATCAGGTTTGAATCAGGGTCACTCCTGGCTACTTAGTTGGTCTAATGGGGCATTTTCAAGTAATTTTGGTGGTTCTTACTTCAAAAAGTGCTCAGTGACCTAAAATAGTGCAGTTGCCAACTTTAGGACCTCAGGGAACATGGCTGCTTGTCAGACAGCGCACAGCTGAGGTCGGTGTTTTCTGCCCAGCATTTTCACTGAGAATTTCAATTTTGTATGAGTTCATCACAGCCCTAGTTCCCTGACACAGTGGCTAAGACTGGCTGTCTGCTGACAGGATGAAATATTAATTTCTATAGATTTAAGTGCTTTCAATACTCATAACAGATAAAATTTATTTCTAGCTGGAATTTTGCTGTAGTATCACAGTTTTCTGAAGGGATAACCCCCCACACACACACCATGAGATCACCCAGGCTAGAAAGCTCTGCATTTCTTACAGCACTAAGACACTTGTGGCAAGTCCTTCCCAAACAGTGGGCCTACTCCAAGCCCAGACAAGAATCTGTGCCTCTTCTCATGCTCACAGAATTCATCTCCCAGATAAAAAGGTGACCAAGTACTAAAACTAATAATTAATATTAAAATTAACACTTCTGCAAGTTCTGACACCTTTCCAGTAGTTTTTAATAAAGCCTGGCATATAAATGAATAATAGCTTGGCATAAATGAATGATCAAACATGAATAACAAATTACAGACGTGTTTGTATATAAATTCACTTATCTGCCCTCCTGCAATCCCTCCAGTCACATCACATCCCCCAGCACATCCACGCCCTCGAATAATGACAAGGCACAGATCCTACATGTATATAAATGTATATTTGCATATGCAGATGCACGCTATTGGCTGCAGGTGCCCTACATTTACACCCGAGGAAAACGCCCGGGAGAAGCTGCCCTCGGACTGCACGAGCCAAGAGCAAACTTGGGAGCGGCAGCTCCGCGACGGGACTGTCTCTCAGGAGCACCAGGCCTCCAGCAGCAGCTGGCAGCCTCCCTACACCCTCTCCCCAGCTGGCGGAGCAGCTGGCACGGGACTTGTCCCAAAGGGACCGTGCCCACCGAGCCACTCCACGCACGCAACCCGCGGGGAAACCTCCAGCGAACCACTGGGGGAAGCCCCTAGGGGATGGGAAATGGCGGCCAGCTGGGGGGGGGGGGGGGGGGGGGGAAAGGGAGGGGGGAGGGGAGGTAAGCCGGGGGGGAGGAGCTGCCGGGGGGCGGGGGGGGA
>WTSP01019146.1:0-30426 GCA_025331215.1 Actenoides lindsayi | reverse complement strand
CAATATACAAATATTTGCAGAAGACGACAACACTTTCAAGCATTATGTGATGAATATTTAACACATTAAATACTGAATGAAAAACTGTGATTCTGTTCTGCTGCAAGAAGCAGACTGAGTTTACAAAGAAAATTAATTGCAGCAACTTTCAGCCACAAGCCATCGCTCTGCGGTAGAAGGTACATAGATACAATTAGCCATTATAGACTATAATCCACCATTAATTTTCACTGAAACTAAATTGTTGTATCACAGCTTCCAAAAATCTTTCTTTTTGCCTTTTGGCTTTATATCCTGTTATATCCTTTTTTTCAGTAACCTTTTTTTTTTTTTTTTAGACATCCTTTTGGCTCAAAGACTGCTGTGTCCAATCTGTCTGATCTCTTGATGTGAGATGATATTCCAAAAGATAAAGTTGAGCCCCAGAAGATTAATCTCTTTATCAGTACCTGTATAAGTATAGGGGAGTGTCGTGCAGGGGATTCTTCAGTGCACCTAAAGAATGGAATTCTCTGAGATACTGTGCAACAGACCTGAAAGCTGAGAACCAGGAGAGAAACTAGCCTGCTGTGGCTAAAGTTTTCCCTTCCACACTAGTCTTTATGGTTGCTGCCATGGAGTATCCTCCTGCATGAAACTACTGAATGCTTTCAATAGTTCTGCTTTGTGACAAAGTCTACCACAAACATGTCAAAACACATACTCGGCCTTATGCACTGATCCCTTGTATCATAAAGAGACATGTCCAAGGTCTCAGTTCTAATTTTCAAGGTTCCTATGACTTCAAACTGTATGTCTAAATAATTTCCATGGGAATATGGTGGTAGGAACAAACTTAGAATTTCAATCAAGATGAAATGCTCAAATGCCTGATGGAGAGTAGAGAAAGCTCTTTCTGCCTTCAGATGCTAGTATAAGCCATCTTTCAAAACAAACCCAAGGAATGCTGTGTGTTTCCAAAATCTGCCTTTTCTGCCTTTTCTGTTTTAATTCACAGGCACAAAGATTTTACAGAATTCCCTCAGCTAAAACCTCAAAATTGAGAATTTTTGTAGTGTTGTCTTTATGATAGAAAACACCTTAATCAGACTTAGTTGAAGAAATTTAGATAAAGTCTTGAGATCTAGATTCAAATTACATGTGATTTTGCTACTCAGGCCAGAATAGTTGTAGAGTGGCATATATTGCTTATTCTTCTCAGAGTGAAACAAATCAAATATCCACTTTTTAAAAGGGGCTTCTCCATTTGGCTTGACAGAAGTTATCATCACATTTTTGTCTACTCAAACTGAAACAATTCTCAGTTTGTATTGGCAGCATCTGTACACTGTCTGGATGACAGAAACCCATTTGCACTCTCTAGGATCTCCAAACAGGAGTTTCATAGGGTTGTCAGCTGATGGCCAGCCATGAGAAATGCTACTGTGTGCCAACCAGATTGTTACTGGCTGTTATTGAGCAACCAGATGCTGTACACTGATCTCAATCTTTATAGCATTAGCTTACAAAAGTAATCATGCCAATCCCGACTGTACCCTCCAAATCCTACGGAAGACTGTATGTTTATGAAGATAATATGAAATTTTAGATTCCAAGTATCTAAACTTGCCATAGCACTATAGGTTCATGTTTCTCCCTTGGTCTGTAAGAGATGCAAAATGTGCATTCATTATAAATTTTTTGTTTAGTTTCACTAAACTTTCACACTTCAAAGTCCCAGATATGTTAACAGAAATGTACTTTGTTGCTGCCCCAGTGAATTAGTTTGGGCTGGATGCTCACTCAGTCCTATTTTCTGCATGTGTTCCACTGCCAAGTTTCCTTTTTTCCCCAGATAAATTCTTTCTTGTATTGACTGAAGTTTTTCAAACTGCAGAATGTCCAACATAAAATAATGATATGATCTGAAAACCTTCCTATTCCTGGCATAAGCAGTGGAGTGGAATATTTATGTTTCATCTAATCATTAGAGCATAGAAATAAATCTCAACTTCCGGAGCAAACCACATGAAATGTATTGCTATTTTCATGAACAACGATTCAGCAAGGACTGAATTAAAAATTAATATAACAGAATTTCAGATTTGCTGATTAACAAGTGGCTACTTGTCTGTCAGATTAGACCAAAGATCTCTCCAGTAACTGCAGATATTTTCCCATAGTAATAATGACACAACAGTAGGGAAAATAGCTATATACCTGATCCTTTCAAGTTCTTAAAGTATATTTTAGTTTTTGGGGTTTTTTTGTAATATGGACCTCAGCTTTGCAAAACATCTATGCTCTCAAATCTAGTCCAGTGTGAAAGACAATATAGGTAGATGAGCAGCCATCATAACTTTCCCAACTTGGACTAGTAGAGTATATGCGGGAATTTATTCTCAACACGGACCAATATGATCAAAGTTGAGGTTACTTTATTCACGTTTCTGCCCCGGTTATATATGGTTTCTATCCTTGTATCCACACTACAATTAACAGCTGTTGGTTAATTACTCTAAACACACAGTTCACCCGTCCTAAACTAATACATCATTGGCTATCCTAAACTGTTCCCATCACCGCCCCCCATCCTGTTCTACTTTCTTTCTTCTTTATCTTCTTGCTTCACTGCTTTGTGCTGTTCTCAAGCATATCTCAAGGACGCCATCCACAGCCCAATTATTTCCCACACAGTCTGGTCTGCAGCCGAGCTTGTACCCAGACAGTCTTGAGGAAAACAGGTGTGCCTGTTTTCCTCCCTTTCCCTTGTGAACAGCTCATTCAATCATCTTTCCCACCGTCCTTAAATAAAAAAAGTACTACAGCTAACGTTACTAACACTAAGATGGTGTCTCAAGCTATAGCATAGGTGAGTTTGGATAGGCCACATGTCTGTTCTCTTTGAGATACATTGCCACATATATATATAACCTTATAAATGTGACTTTTAAGCTGACTATCAAATATAGTCTCTTAATTTATTCCATGTCCTATTCTATTCACAAACGTAGTGCAGGGAAGCTTGTATGGTGAGCACCTATTTTCTTCTTACCTTCTGGATGAACTGAGGACCGCAGTTTCAACAGAGGTAGTTCTATAAACATCACAGAATCTAAATTAATTTAAACAAGATATGTACTTATGAAATGACAATTGTATATTTAACCTGCAATATGATGCAAAATATGTTGACTGTCCTGTGCTAAAACCAGGGAAAACAAATTAAGCTACTTAAAATCAGAATTATTATAAGGTTTATAGCAGCTGAATTATAAATCTCTCCTGAGTCGGGGAATGGATTTTCTAAGGAAAATGTTAACAATTACATAGGATTTTTTTGTTCCACAAATATTATTGTGAACACCTTCTGAATACATTTCTGTAAGGCTTGTCAGAAATTTTATAAGATCCAGAAAGTATAAAACCAAAATAAAATGAACTGAAAACATTCTGTGCTTCTGCTAAGAGATTTTTCATTTTAGCAGTGAATAATGTTCAGAAAAAAAATCCATTATCAGTTGATATTACTGAAAGGTGAAATCATGGTATAAAAGTGTCACTAGGACCATCTGATCAGCTTATCTCTCCTGCTGTGTATTACAGAACACATATTTGCAGCTTATGCAGCCATCCCGAAGTCAAGATTGCATCACAGTCAATAATTGTGTCTGGCTAAAAATGTATTTAACTAGACTGAAACAATCTTTTTCCAGTGTTTAATTACCCTCACTCTTTGATATTTGTGCCTTATGCCCCAATTGAATTTGCTTGAATTCAACTTGCATTGATTTTAACTTGATTTTCCTTTCTCTTCCAAGCTAAAAAGACCTTTATTAATTAGTGGGTTTTTCCTAAGGAATACATAAACAGTAATCAAGTAATTTCTCATTCTTCTTTCATATTAGTATTGCTTTCTATAAGGAAAGTAAGAAGGACACCATGAAGACACTCACAGTACCATTAAAAAAGAAATACATATAGGCACTGCGTCTTTCATCGTCATCTGTTTTGAAACAATTCTATGATTTATTTTTTTTTAACCTTTCATATTTTAACTGCTCTAAAAGGTGATTATTAGGAGACAGCAACATTTCAGCGCTAACAATAATGTCATGCAAACAAAAAAATAAAATCCCTTTCCATATTCTCAAGTTCCTACTCCATACTCAATTCATTTATAATGCCAGGGATTACAGTAATCATTTTTTTTACTACAGTACTGTTGCAGAATGTTATACATAGATGTACAGATGTCTGGATACTATGATCCTTAACATTTTCTCAGAAATACTGGGAAACCAGAGAGTCTCTTCTGTTCCATCACGTTATGCAGTATATAATTATGTGCTAACCATTATTTTTCTACAGTGTGTTATATAACAGTATACAGATTAATGTAGGACCCAGATCTCCAGTATAACTGCCACATTCTGATCACCATTTACTGACATTTCTGTCATTTGAAAATGTTACTGCCAGAGGTTTTGTTTTTATATTCAGACTAGTGATTAAACTTCTGATAGCACTATTATAAGTATACATAACATATATATTATATTGATATTAATATTAATATACTCACACTATATTAATAAAACAAAACATATATACAAAGTATTATATTATATATTATGTATCAGTATATAATATTAATCATGGCATCAGTCTTAGAGGAATACTCTTAGAAACACCACCACATGATGGTGATTTACATGGATAGTCTGATAATTCACTTGTCCATTTCTCAATTCTTTTAATGTAGGGGCTATCTTTATTCTACAATATTATTTTTTTTTTTGAAAGAGAATACTGTTTAGCACTTCTCCAATAAAAAAATAAAGTACCTTTATTATCCAACATTGTAATCTGCTTGAAGAATTAATTCAAATTTTTTTTGGCAAGGCTTACTTTCTGTTAAATTAAATTGGCAATGACCAATTACATTATTTTAGTTCTTTATGAGTGTATGAGTATTCCATTAATGTAACAATAATAGATATCAGACTAACCATCCTAAAGTTATGCAATTGTCATCTGCCATTTTATTTAAGAACATTTAATTTGTAGTTTTAGTTTCCAAATGCCAATGATTACAAGTATTGTCTATTTAATCAATAATTAAAATTTAAGGATAATGAACTTCAATAAAAAAGTATGGTGTTATGTCAAACATTCTCTTGACATCTACAGAGCAGTGTATGGCAATAAAAGGCATCAAATAAAGAAAGAGAATATGTTATCTAATAAAACATTCTCCACCATTAAATACAGGTGTATTCCTCTAGATGTGAGTAATAAAACTGTTTTGTAATATATAAGGTAAAAAAAGTCTGTCATCTGAAAACTCTCCTTTACATATTTTCATGTAAAATCTCAGAAGAGAGTGTGAAAACTCATTAAATTATTTCTTTACATATTTCCTCTTTCTAAGATACACAACTTCACAGATGTATCACAAACCTGGCACTACCTCTTCTCTTCATTCTCCTTGAATGAATATGGGGTAATAACATTGTAAGCTGAAAGAAAGATGAAGAGAGGATGTGTCAGCTCTTTCAGTTATGAATCCCATTACTCTAGAAGAGCTTTCATTGTTCACATCACAAAGTAGATGCAGAATTTTATTCTGGAATGATCATACTTTCAGTAACAATTTAAAAAGGGTCTACAGACCATGAGCATGCACTCTGAAAGTGAGTGTTTATCTTTAAGACAATGCAGAGAGGAAGTGTATCTGTTTCTACGTGGAAAGTGAACTAAAAAGGGAAATGTATCCATCTTTATGCTTCTCAAGACCTTACCTACTGTTAGGATAATCTTGATTCTTCTCCTCTGTTAACAATGGGGAAACAGAGAAACGACCATGATTTTATTCTCTAGGTGAAGCAGCACACTTGATTTTGCCATCAGCTGAAGATAGTGTTTGGGAAACAGTTTTCTTACTGCCACTGAACCTCTTTTGATGGAGTATAAAGCCAAAGACCCCTTTCTCTTCCACTGATGACTATGATTTTGCAGGCTTATCTGTCTGCCATATTCAGTATTTTCCTGCTTTGTCTGTTTGAAATCAGGTTTTGTTGTCCTCTTTTCCCAATGTAGCTGAGAATCAGTTTTATTTAGAAATGAGAAAGACTGGAAAATAATTTTCAGCTATATCTCAAATGTATGTGTCAAGACTGTGTAACTTTTACCAAAAAAAAAGAAGATGGATCCTTAACTATAGCAAAAAGACTGTCATCATTCTTTTGTATTAGCTAGAGAGAAATTAGAGAGGTACTGTAGATACCATTGGGCTAATTCTTACATGATAGTCACCTGTGTACTTTTAGCCACGTTGCTATACCTAGCATGCATGGATGATTTCATATCTGAGCCCTTGGGATTAGAAGATGTTGCTTATTCATTAACTAGGAACAAATGTTTAAACATCAGCAATTGAGATAATAGACCAAATAGGGGAATGTTAACCCCTATTAACCTCTATCTTACACTTTCTATACCTTGTCTAAATTGCTTTGATCTTTTGGTAATGTTTTAGGACAGCCTTTTTGACAATAGGATTTTTCAAGTTAGGACAAGAATATTTGCTTTTTGTTTCATTATCTTATACAATGAAAGAAATATAGACTGCATCTGACAAGCCAGAACTCAGAAGATGTCGTTGGCTAATTCTTCAAGTATGTAATTAATATAAAGCAGTGAACTTTACAAGTTAAAAAATGTTATTATAAAGTAACTGTAAGAAAAAAAAGTTTTTAGTAATTCTCTGTCTGATTTATGATGAAGTATCAAAGAATCTATCAGGCAAAAGTTAAATATAAGTGCTTTTTATTCAAAATCACAGACTTAAAAAAATCATAACCTTCGATTCTGTGTAATTTTAGCCAGATGGCTTTCTGTCAATATAATTTAATGGTGAAATGTTGCATGCAGCTTCACATACATGCTCAAAAATTATTTGCATTTTTAGTATAATGTTTAACATGACTTTCAATTATACTAATAGAAAGGAAATTACTTAGTCTACATATAAATCCTCTGGCATATGTCAGTGCTTCACTTTTCCCTTTTTTAATTTGTGTCCTATGTGTTCTACATTTATTTGTCTAGATAATAGAGCTTAGTGTACAAGGACAACCTTTCACATGATGTTGAATGAGTAGTGTGACTATTTGGGGAAACAAAAAATCATGATGCTACTTTACCTCTACCATTACAGTGCTTCATGGTATTTACACACTCCGGAGATGGAAAAGTTAAGGAAAAGATGACATAGGAGCTGTCAGTACTGCTGAATGATTAGCCCATTCTGCAGCATTTGTAATTCCCATCTGGAGATGCTTGACTAAGTCATGCTCCAGCTCTGTACAGGCCTAAACTTCTGTATGTGTCATCACTTTTTCCCATATCATAGTTTTAGAATAAATGAGTTTTGTTGCTTATCTCTATTATGAGTTAATACCTGACACCTGAGCCTCACAGAGCTGCTCACTCACTCCCCACAGCGGTATGGGAGAGAGAATTGGAAGAGCAGAAGTGTCAAGGTTTAGGGTCAGGGCGGCCCCTTAGACCTATAGCACTCTCTGTTAACCCTCCTCCCTCCCCAAAAGGGAAGCAGAAAGGGAATAAGGGAGAGAGACTTAGCGATTAGAAAAGGAAACTACAACAGATTTAATGAAAATGAAATTAATAATAATAAAATTGGAGTATATACAAATATATAGAAAACCAATATCAAACCCAACCCCCCTGATGGTACTTACATCATTGTCACCACTGATGCTGTGGAGCACCAGGGCAGTCCCAGACTGGGCCCCGCAGCAGATGGGAGATGCATTCAGGAGCTGGATTCTGGTACCAGATTCAGGAACACACAGATCAGGATTGAAGGCATAATGGACAGAGCCCTCTTTAGGTATTCTGAGGAAGGAATCGAAAGAAGACCTGAGCCAAGCCAAGCCAAGCTGGCCAAGCAGTCCAAGAGGGGAGAAGAGCCACAGACCCTTCAGATCCCTCAGCCTTATGCTGAATATGATGTATGTGGGATGGAATACTTCGTTGGTCAGTTTAGGGTCACCTGACTTGTCCGCAGGTGCAGCCTTTCACTTTTCTGCACCCCCCCCAGTGTGGTACACAAGATCCAGCAGTGGCCTTGGTCTGCACAGCAATCCTTTGTAGTAACTCTAAACATGGGGTGTTATCACTGCTAGAAGCAGACACTGTGAAAACATGAGGCTACTACATTCAGAAAGTGCAGTTAGTTAGAAGAACTGAGCTGAAAAGTAAAATTACTGAACAGAATTAGTTCTGTTCTCACTCAAACCAGGACAAGAAGTGAGAAAACTTTGTTCTCTGAGATAAAGACAGTTTAATAAGTAGAAGAAAACCAAAACAAAACAGAAAAACAAGAACAACCAAAACTGAGAGAAACAAAGCAAAGAAACAAGAGATGCAGAAGCAGTCATTAACCAGTTAACCTGGTGCTTAGCCAGTCCTCAAGCAATGGCAGCCCCTGGCATACTCCCCCCAAGTTTGATAAGCATGACGACAAATAACATGGGATATCCTTTGGGTCAGTTTGGGCCAGCTGTCCCAGCTGTGTTACTTCCTAGTTTTTTAATCTCCCTCAACATACTTACTGGAGGCAGAGGGAGAAACAGAGAAAGATTTGATGCTGTGTAAGCACTACTCAAAAACAGCTAAATTGTTGGTGTGTTATCAACACTGCTTTGAGCACAAATACACAAGATAGGCCCATATGGGCTTCTATGAAGAAAGTAGCCAAATGCAGTATTATTTCATATGGGAGCCACATGTGCCTCAGTGAGATATTAGATTTAATTCTTAGGAGATCAAGACCTAAAAAACCAAATCCATATTTCACATAAAAATTAAGTGTAGATACAGTTGTTATTCCAACCTCTTTCCTGGTTGTTAACCATAGCAGCTGCCCTTCTGAATGAAACTGTAGATGTCATTAAATCTTGTTTTGGTTTTCTGTAGAGGGGAGGGGAGTATCGTTCTCTGTGGAAGTCTGAGCTGATTCCTTCAGGCTTTAATATCTATCAGAATTATCACTGGAAGGTATTTTACTTTCCTTTCAAAATTCAGAATCTGTCTAAACATGTGTGCTGTTGAGAACAAGTGAAGTCTCTATTACTTTGCCTTCCTAGGGCAATTAATGAGTGTAGAGGGAATATGCAAAGAGGGAAAATAAATTGAAGAAATATTTGTGTAATCTCGACAGTACACTGTAAGTCAACAAAATCATGCTGTTGGGATCATGTTGAAGAGAGTCCCAAACTACTTTTTGGATATACTTAGCAGATGTTTTTCCAAAAATATCTCATCCCTCCGGTAATTATTACTTGTACATTCCCTAACCTATCTCTTTCTTTACCAAATTGATCTTTAAGAAATGTGTTTATGTGGTTTTCTTAAAGTGAAAAAAAAGAATATGTGTTCATGTATCCAGATTGTATTCAAATATTAACATTTCTTGTAAAGCCCCTATTCATTTGAGAAACAAATGAAAAACAAGCCAATAAACAAAAACCCTAATGTTAGCTGTCAATTACTTCTGCATGAATCAATCTGCATAGTTGCAAGCCAATCCATTTTTAGTTTCATATTACTGCTCTGTTTCATGTCTCTTTTTGGTGAATATTTTATCAATATTTCACTTAGATCTATATTTATCACCTTACTAGCTTTTTTTTCCTAAAAATTCTGTAGTTATCATATTGTCTCACCAGTTCTGAAAAGAACAAATGGGTTGAACTGTGAGTCTGAGAACCAATATTCTTAATAAACCTGTGTGGTAGGTTGGCCCCAGCTAGCAGCCACACACCCACATAGCCATTTGTTCACCTTTCTCTGCCTTGATGGGATGGAGGGAGAAAATAAGGAAGAACAAGAGTGAGAAAACTTGTGGTTTTAAATAAAGACAAGGATATAGGTTGTAAAGTACTATTGTGGACAAACCAGACTTGACTTTGGGAATTTAACTTTATTATTTATTGACAAATAATATACACATTTAATCACCAAATCAGATATTAGGGAACTGACACACTGCCCCCTGGCCAACATGAGCAGCATAGGCAGGATGTTACCCACATTATCCACGTAAGTTGAGAGTCTCTCAAATCACACTACCACTCTTGTAGCCAAGGGGTGGCTGTGACACTTACCCTCATTTAAAGGGTATTTGTATGATTGACTGTTGCTGCCAGATGACCTGAACACCAAGTGTTCCTGTCCATCTGCCAGTTCCACAACATCATGTGTGATCCTGTGTTCACTGTCAGTGATTGGATGAGTTGCTGTATGGATGGGCACATGGCTGCTCATCTTTCCTACTGCCTCAATAAACCTTCATTAATTATTTGTTGTCAGATTCCTTTGCTGTTCAGACCACAGAAACAAAGAAGACAAACATTAAAACACTTCTACTCCTGCTTTCCTAGTCTCAGTTTCACTCCAAATTTCTCTCTGTCTCCTACCTTTTCTTTTCCTGCCACTCAATATTTCATTTCAGATACTTGTTGTCCTGTAACTACAGGTTACATTCAGACCCTCCAATGAGACAACAAAAAGTGCAGGAGTTCAGGGTCAGTATCTGTGGTTTCACTCTGGTGCTCCTTATTTCTCATCCTATTCATATGTTCCAGCACAGGTCCTCCTTAATGGAAGGCCACAGGCAGTGGAACAGTTAGGAAAGAAGAAATAATTAAATTGAAGTGAATGGAAAAATGATAAATCGAGGCAAGGGATTAGCAAAGACAGATTGTGTCAGACTGAAATAATATTTTCTTTAATAAAATACCTGCTTTTATACACAAGAGAGTTGTGGTAGATCTAATCTATCCTGACTTCTTTACAACACTTGATATGATACCCCATGGGAAATTTTCACTTAAGTTGGTGGTTAGTACAAGAATTATAAATTGAATAAAGAATTATCGTGTGATAGGCAGATTACTACTGGAGTATTCGATGGATTAATTTTGTGGCTAATCTTCAATACTTTGCTTAAAGACAGTGATACATTTGATGTTAATGGATTTTTATGATGACAGAAAGCCATGAAATGTACAAAACAATAGGAGCAGTTGAATGTCTCCAGGAAAGAATGAGACGACCTTGAAAAAAAAGAAACAAAAATGGTAACATAAAGTGCAATCTACTTGGGGAATTAAACCCATACCTCTGCTAACAGGTAAAGATCTACCAGCTGGATGGTAAAGCAGATAGAAGATTTCATTATATTGATTGATGACAGGATGTTTATAAGTCACTAATGTGAAATGAATAAACATTATCTTGAGGGGTATCAGACAAAATATTTTGGGTAAAACCAGTATCAAAAGTATTATAAAAGATTCACAAAATCATCTCAGAACTTCTGTATTTTCTTCTGGTGACATATATGGAACATACAGAAGTACTAATTCAAAGGTGAAGATTATGACTACTAAGACAGAGGGTAAAACCCATGTTATGTAGACTCACATTATGCAAACCCACATTAAACAAAGAAGCTGTTTAACTAGCGAAAAAAGCCCATAGATTTTTTATTTATTTATTTTTCTTTAATCTATAGAGATATTTAAAGTAAATACCAAAGACAATGAAAATGGTTATGTACGTAACAGCACCTTGTTAATTGCAGAGAGAACATCAGCATCTGTAATTTGGTGAACTATTTATCCAGACATCAATTTATAAATTAGAGGGAATGATAAACACAGATGGGCTAGTAGGAAAGTATTCAATTCATCATCTGATTAGACTTAGACTGAGCTTCATTGTTCACATTCTTTATTTAAAGCAACTTCCAAAAAAGATTTATATCATGGGAATACTTTCATAACTGGGGTAAATAAGGTGTATGGATGGACAAAAATGAGGGTTGCTTATTACAATTGCCCAGGATTCTTGGAGGCAACTCTGTGGTTAATAATAAATGCCTCAAACTGGACTTCGAAAACTAAAAGGCACCAGTGGGAAAAGAAAATGCATTTATAATATCTTATACTTGTGTTACCCTACTCTCACAATTATTACCACTAAAGCTGTGTCTGTGGAACAGCTTCCTGACAAGTTGTGGGTAGTGATAAGCACCTTGATAATACTACAAACAACAACAGATCCTTGGTTTGATAAGAAGCTTGAGATTCTATATTACTTCAAAACATGGAGACAGATTCAGTAGTTATAGAGTCAGTATGTTAACTATCTAGTTTCTGTTTTGACAAATTCACTTCTTCCTAGAAGGAAGAATTCTCTACTACTACCTTTTTTTTTTTATGTAGGATTATGATGTTATTACTGTCTCTGTTAAAGTCACCCTTCTTATACTCTGTCAAAATCTTAGTAGGAAGTTTGATCAAGTTAAGACAATCACTAGTTATTATTCAAATATTTTTATAAATATAAATATTGGAGAAGTATGAGAAAGATAAAAAAATTCACTTCCTATTCCTTTAAAAAACAGAGTAGGATGGGGATATGGAACATGTCATCCATTTGCTTAAGAGTCAGTTTCTGTTAACTAAGACATGGGTGAAATTGAGAATATGTGTACTCGGTATGATGACAGGAGGAATAAAGAACATGGTACCTTTCCTGAAAGAAATTTAATATGAACAGGCTTCTTTATGATGCAATAATAGATGCCATGTAAGAACCAAACACCCTTTCATCCCTCAAAGCAAAAGCTCATGTAAAGATTTCGGAGTTTGAAGTAAGTGGATGGAACCTGTGCATGAACAGAACTTAGGAGTGTGTGAAAAAGAAGAAAAGCAAAAAAGAACAGCATATATTTAGAAAAGAAACAGAAAAATGAAGCTACAGAATAACAATGGTAATGTGAGCTTCCCAGAGTAGGAAATTAAAATTTGATTGATCAGAAAGGTAAAAATATACTTGCAAATCAGATTGCTGTTTACAGGGGAATAGACTAGTGTGAGCATTAGGCGTCTATCTTGTATTTTGTGAAAGGAGAGTGATACTCTTAATAGAAATACTTTAATAGTGTATTGGTATTCATGTATGGGCAATGATTCCTGTTAAACACAGTAGATGAGAAATAAAAATGGCTTATATTTTTAATAGAAAGTTTGAATAGAAGTTTGAATCTAAGAGTATTATTTCATTCTAGAGAAATTAAAAACTGCATTTACATGGCAAAATAGCATCTGCCTGTGTAAATTATCCCTGGTTTTGGGATTAACTAGTTCAGAGTGGCCCTTTTGCACAGATGTTTTTTTATTTTTCCTCAAAAGACTGAACTAGACTTCTCATCTTAAAATGTAGAAAGACAAGTTGATGACAGTAGGTTGTTTACTTATCTCTAGACAAAGACATGTACAAACAGCAGAAGCACTCTTCAGTTTATTCCAGTTTTCCCTCAGCTGTTTGTTCAATCTCATGAAAGAGCTGCATTTCTCCCTGTCTCCCTCTAAAAAGTGGTGATAACAGGGCATCTGATCACACTCTTCACAAAGCAGACGAGAGAACTGGCGAGAACTGGGAGCAAGGCAGTTGTAGGTCACATTGCAGCACACAATCTGAGGGCCATTGATGCTCCCCAGCTGGGGTAGCAGACTAAAGGAACATTTTTGATACATCTTCAAGCAGGTTCTTAAAGGAGGTGTGCAAGGAAATACCTTCAGTGAAAGAAATGAAGTATTTTGACTTACTACGCTACTTCCCAGGGCATGTAGATTCACACACTATGCCGCTAGTCACCCAGTGTGTCGCCTAAAGCATATGTAAAATTAACATAGCATCTGCAACAAATAGGCAGAACTATGGTTCAGGGAGATTTGTTCAGACTTTAGGAGGCAGCATACGACTATGTGGGTTCCTGTTTTGTATCTCACTTCATGTTACATTTTACCTTTATGTTGTTAGATACAGATTATTCTTCTGCTGTTTATTTCAGGGTTTTTCTTTCTTTCTTTTTTTTTTTTTTTTTTCCTTCTCATTTCTGTTGCACTTTTCAATTACATTTTATAGGCATCCAGGTGCTATACAGCATTAGTTTCTTTGATTCGTAGTCTTCCTTATACCTGCCCTGATCAGTCACACTTCAGTTAACATTTCTTCTCAATTGCTATTATCTTCAGAACAACTTAATACTGTTTAGGTTATCACTGAGTTAGGTTGTAGGTAAGTACAAGGTCTGTTACAAGGTCAGCTATTTTGCAGTTTCTTCCTAGGCAAATGTCTAGCCAGGTAACTTTGGGATCTACAATATCACTTGAATAATAGTACTTTTCACTGATTATTAAAAAAAAAAAACAAAACATTCAATGTGTAGAGTGCTGCAAAACCTTTTAGTATGCCCTCTAATGCAATTGCATAGTTACATGTTTTCTTAAATTGGCTATGTTCTCAGCTACTATAATTTAGATGTGTGAAGGAAAACTACAGTAGCTTCTTAAAATTTACTATTTGTATGACCAGTAAGCAACTACTTAAAATGTAAGATTTTTTTTTTCCTTAAAAAAAAATATATATATATATATATAAAATTCTGTTTTGCTGCTGTTCTTCTAATTTACGTTTTTAAAAGTCCTTGAGTCCTGGACACTATCCACCTTCTTGGATGAAGCTGTTAATCTTTTTCCCTTCCTTTTTCTTTGAAGTAGGGATAGCATAATGTATACATAATTTATAAAGATTTTACATTAAAATGTGGCATAAGTGCCAAATAATGTAATGTATAAATATGCCAGATCTTCTATCAATGAATTAGTTATAAGTTATCATAAACTGAAAGAAGAATAAATGTATTTATTATGCAGTTTCTAAAATTATGCTATAAGTTGGATGTTCTATAAGAAGACAATATGGTAAAATCATGGTCTTCAATAAGTAGTAATGGTCTCATAGAAATAAATAATTACATGCATGCGTACATACGTCTTCAGAAAGAGATCCCATTCAGACAGGATGTTTGCATATCAAATGTAAAACATTTAACTGAAGAAATCTTGAAGATGACAGTAAAAGACTAGGCAGCTCATCTCACAGCATGTCACTGTTACAACAAGCAGATAAGTTCCAGTTGCTTCAAAACAAAGAATGTGACCAACATAATTTTTCCAAAATTGAGGTTAGTTGCCCAGAGAATGTTTTCAATATTTGAATTAGACAGTGATGAAGATGATGATTTATGATATTTCCTGCATGTTTTTTGTTTGTAAAATGAAGTTTAAATTACAGTTTAGATAGATCAACCCAAAAAGTTTTGAAAGACTTAGAAATCACCTTGATCTACTAAGTGTCATAACATTGTAGGCCCTCAAAATTCAGGTAAACATTCAAAAATGCCCACCTTCAGTTTAGTCTGCATTGTGAATCTTTTTGAAATTCAGTAATGAGGAGAAGAATGAAAGGTGAGTTATGAAAAAAAAAAATAAAAAAAATTGGAAGGTGAAGAAGCATTGGTAGGAGATGAGGGTGAAATAGCTGTAATTAAGAGTCTAGCATTGGTAGGAAATGCAGGTGGAATGTCTATAATTAAGAGTTCGTCTGTCAGGTCTTCCCTGCTGTATCAATTAAGCACTAATAAAATATTAATACAGTCAAGTGAACTACTCAGCTGATGTACCTATGAAGTGCTCTAAAAAGCTGAGAAAAGACTAAAAATATGTGTAAAAAAAAAGGAGGCTTAAAAGGACAAACAAAGACATAAACAATGTCTGAACAGAAGGTGTAAAACATGATGGTGTGTGAAATAAATTAAGAAGTGTGAGAGGAAGGTGCTATCTCAATTGTTTCATCTATTTTTCTTCTAGTGAACGAGCTATAAAACATGTAAATGAGTGCATGTAAGCTCTTCTGTTTGTAAATGAATAAAACAAATTATTTTAACATCCTTAACTTGTATGAAATTAAATCAGATGACAAACAATGAGTATGTAATTAGTATCTCATGTGAGAATTAACCTGTTTATGATACATTTTTTGAAGATCTTTTGTATAGCAGATAATAGAGAATGGAACAGGAAGAATTTCATTGAAAATTGCTAGTTATACCTGTTCTTGTGCGTAAAGCTTGGGTTTGAACTGCCATTCTAGAAAGAAAGAGAATTAAATTAAGACTTCAGTTTTGGTCCAGATTTCATTGTGACTTTGGAATGAAGCCATGAAAAGAAGTTTCATATGTAAATATGTTTGTTTTGGAGTGCTTTTATAGCTTTGTATGTATATAATATTTTAACTGGGAGTGATGTGACTCCCAGTCTTTACATATCTGAACAACACCTAATGACATTAAATTCCCTAGCTTATCCGGCCCAGCCTCCTGCTGACTTTCCAGGAGATCTCTTTTTTTGTAGGATTTGTGACATGTGTTATCTGACTCCTTGCAGATATCTCAGATACCCTATGACATCTCAAATGAGAACAGGTCTTTATTGTTTAGACAAGTGAATGCTATCCATGACGTCTTTCAAGACCTTTGTCTTAGTCTCAGACCTGTTCCAAGAGCAACTATAGATCAAGGTACAGAGCAAGGCTACATGGCAGTGAGTTTAAATGAAATATAGCTGGGCTGAATGCGGTTAAAAATCACTTGTGCTGTGCATGCACTCTGTGTGAGCAGCAAGTCTGGAGATTTTGACTTATGAAAGCATACATTGCATATGAATACAGTTGTGGAGTCCCTTTCAAGCTGCAGACTGTAGACTTGCATTATATCAGTTTATGACTAGGACTGCCTTACTCCCTCTCAAGAAAACTCTTTAACAGTAGAGTAAACACTTCACATGTCAATGACCTGCTGTTAAAAATCCTACAACTTTGAGATGTGAAATTACAAATTCTGCTTGGGTGATAATGATTAATTCTGTGTGATTATTCTTTTTAGATCATTTCATGTAACTGGAAATATTGCAACTAAAATTCATAGTATGGAACTGTGTTTGTTTTTCCTCTATGAAATTCCATGCTTGTTGTTCAAATATTTTTTAGGTTTTCTAGAAATACTGTTTTTTAATCTTTCATCTTGCTTGGACACAATAAATAAAAGCAAACCAACTGATTAAAATGTTACAATATTTGTTTTACCAGTGTGACACTTTGATATACAGCCAGTTATACTACATTGACTCCACCGACTCCATCCTGTTCACAAGGTTTTTCTTTGTAATCTGAATTTTGTATTTTGTAACTCCTCTACATTTAAAAGATGCCTGTCTTTAGATTCAAATCTTTAATGCAGAGCTTCAGTTGGTTTTTTTGGTGAATTTGTTCTGTTTGGCAGTTTTTAAGTTGGATCTTACAAAACACCTCGATTAATGACATCTTTATGAAATGTTGTGCCTGCATTCATGTGCTGGAAAGAGAAGAACTAATTATGAAAACAAAAGTCAGTGAAGAAAAGCACCAAATCCTCTCAAGACAAGCAGAGATTTGAAACAATGGTAAACAAGAATTTACTCAAAATATGCAGCAACAAGTAAAGAGAGGGTAGCTCTACAGTGTAATACTAATGGCTACTTATGGACACTTAAAATATTTATTCAAACAGAAGCTTGATTAGAATAATAAATTATTTGCCAGAAAAATTTTAACTCTGTTCCAAGAAAAAAAGCATCGAGCAGAGTGCCAAGCAGCATTTTGTCTGAGCTAACAGAGCACAAACCTTTCCCTCAACAGATAGCTAATCTATCTTTCACTCACATATCCTTTCTATTGCAGTGGAATGATTTTTTGTTTGTTTTTTGCCTGTTTATAATACATATGAAATGAAACATATTGTTATGATAAGTCAAAAACCAAAGGAAAGTAGTTTCATTTTTTCTTCAAGTATTTTAGCATTTGAAAATCCTCTATCTTTAAATACTATAGTAGTATGGAATGATCAAACATCACCAAGGAAAATATGTTTGTGTTTTAGATTTTCTCCACCCTACAGCCTATGCCCTTGAACAAAGAACAATAAAGCAGAAATGTCATAGGAACAGTTCTGTAAGTGGATACCTTGTGACAGAGGACTGTTGTGAAATGTCTTATCAAGACAAGTAGATGGCAAGGCTATCTTAGAACTTCCTATGCAGGTAACAAAAAAAAAAAAAAAAAAGAAAAGGAAAAAAAGAAAAAAAAAAAAAAAAAAGAGAGAGCTTTTGATTAGATGGGTGTATGGAGTGAGAAACTAATTTGACCTTTGATTAAATGATCTCACTTTCTTGGCACCATCACCTGTATATCAATTACATTCTGCTAAGAGAAAAAATAAATTTGGCCATTATTTTAGCTGACATGAAAGGGCAGAATAGAAGGGTTTCAGATTCCACTTGTTCCTGCAGACAGTGAAATGGGAAAATGAGTGGCCCCTAGAATTTACAGCCTCTTACTTATTACAGGCTGTGACTGCTGCAAGCACAGAGGAGATAATCAGCTTGTCAAGAGCCTGCCGCTGCAAATGCCAACATATAATCACTTCTATTCCTTCAGAAGACTTTTTAGGAAACTGTGGCAGTGCATTTACATTTAAAAAGCCATGTTGTAGAATTGTGAAGAGAGTTTACTTTAAAAAATACTGTAAAATAGTCCTTAAAATGATTAATTCATTCTTTCCCATGAATACTGTAGAAAGAGACATAGAAGTTGATATTGTTGTATTGAAATGCTTTGTGAAAATCATTAGACTAGTAGATATTTGCAGGAGATAAAAATCCATTCTTGTGCCGAGTGTTGTTTCTTTCACAGAGGATGGTTGGTTCATATATTAACAGAACAATCAAACTCAGCTGAATCAAAACTTGTATATGTCAAGTTTTTCAGAACTTCAGAATATATAACATTGTAGCAATTGTTAGTAACTCAAAATAGGATTTCTGGTAGCAATGAAACTCCTTAACTGATAGAGAGCTCCATTTCTCAGAACCAAGTGCTAAACAACAGTTGCCTACAAAGTAGAAACCTTGTGAGCCACTTGAAAGAAAATTAAAGGCAAAAGGAATTTTATCAGATTCTGTCTACAAAGAGAATAATAGTTTTAGTAAAAAGGCCCAATAGTAACCATTTGTAAGGAAATAAAAAGAGATACAACTTTGCAAGTCACTGAAGCTCCACTGAATTGAACCCATGACACTATTTGAATTCAATACAAGTATAAAGTCAGTTAAAATATTGTGCTATAGTGCTAGAACTCAATTAAGTAGGAGCCGCATACAAACTGTAGAAATCTTCCAGAGCCATTTGAAAGGGGACTCATAAGCAAAGAAGAGCTTTGAAGGGTTAAAAGACATACAGAGTGAATTAGATTTCTGAAATAATATGCTAATTTGTTTTGGCTTCAGCTGCTGTATCAAGATTAGAAAAGGGGATAAAAAGCCTTAAGAAGGACAAAGGGTGAGAACTAAAGGGTGTAATAAAAAATTAAACCGTGCACCATTAACATACCTGACCTAAACCATTCAAATATGAAAGCTAGGAATAAGTGAATTACAAGAAAATTACCAAGGGAAAGTCCAGATGTTGCAGTTCTTGAAGAAAACTGTACCAGAAAAAGAACTGGCAAGCAATTAGCTTCTGCAGGTATCATTTTTCAGTGATTAAACTGAAGTGGGGGAAAAAAAAAAAAAAAAAAAAAAAAGGAAAAAAAAAGAAAGAAAAGCATAATTTAATATCAAAGAAACTGTCACTTCTTAAAAGAATAGATTGAAATACATAGATTAAAAAGCTTAACAGTAATAAGGAAAAAGAAAAATGACTGGGTTAGTCCAATCCCCTCATTTCAGGTAGGGATTTTTTTAGATTACTTTTTATTTAACATGGTAAATTTTGCAATAGAGAAAAATCATATATGGAAGAGATACCAATAACAAATCACATTCCCTACAGGGGATGCATTTAGAAATGTATATAGTTAGAATAAGGGTGAAGAGGATACCATGATTTCATAGGCTTAAAGGCCAAGACAAAAACAAATTAGGCTTAAGAATACCTGAAGTAATTGTGATCCTATCAAAGATACAATCTTTCTTTTCTAGATATAGGAATGTATTCATTAATTTCTGTTACATCTTGATTTTCTTAACTTCAGAACTATTTTCAGCTTAGGGAAAATTTCAGAGTATCTAAAGAGGTATCCTAAAGAAGATGTCTCAGTCCAGACAAATAGGTAACTAAGAAGAGTCAGGAGACTGAGAAGATTCAGAGAGACCAAGTTCATCATTGTCATGGTTTGGGGTCAGGGCAGCCCCTTAGACCTATAACAGATGCTCTCTGTTAACCCCCTTCCTCCCCAAAGGGGAAGAGTAAGGGAATAAGGGAGAGAGACTTAGCGATTAGAAAAGGAAACTAGAACAGCTTTAATAAGTGAAATTAACAATTATAAAAACTATATACAAATATATAGAAAACCAGTATCAAACCCAACCCCCGTGATGGTAATTACATCACCGTCACCACTGATGCTGTGGAGCAGGCACTGGGGCAGTCCCAGACTGGGCCTCGAAGCAATGGGAGCTGTGTTCAGGAGCTGGATTCTGGTACCGGCTTCAGGAACACACAGACCGGATCGAAGGCAGAATGGACAGAGTCTCCCTTGGGTGCTCTGAGGAAGGAACCAAAAGAGGACCCAAGCCAAGCCAAACAAAAGCTGGCAAAGCAGTCCAAGAGGGGAGAAGAGTCTAGAGACCTTCGGATCCCTCGGCTCTAAGCAGAATATGACGTATATGGAATGGAATACCTCGTTGGTCAGTTTAGGGTCACCTGTCCTGTCCGCTCCTCCCTGCAGGTGCAGCCTTTCACTTTTCTGCACCCCCCAATGTGGTACACAAGATCCAGAAGTGGCCTTGGTCTGTATACCACTCCTTGGTAGTAACTCTAAACATGAAATGTTATCACTGCTAGAAGCAGACGCTGTCTGTCAGAAACAGGATGCTACCTTCAGAAAGTGCAGCTAGTTAGAAGAACTGAGCTGAAAAGTAAAATTACTGAACAGAATTAGTTCTGTTCTCACTCAAACCAGGACAAAAGTGTTATATGGAAATCTGATTTCTTGTTTTAAATGTTTATGTTTTTCAACAACTAGTTGTTTCAAAAAAGGTAGGTAGATATACTGGAATAAATCATTGACTGTAAAGATCATCATGTCTTCACTACATATTTTGACTATCAAATCTTGCCTAGCAAGATGGTATAAACAGACAAGGAGATGGCTGAGGTACTCAACAACATTTATGCCTCAGTCTTCACTGGCAACCTCTCTTCGCACAACCCCTGTGTAGACAGACTACAAGGTAGGGACCAGGGGAGCAAAATCCCTCCCACTATAAAAGATCAGGCTCATGACCAACTGAGAAATCTAATCAGCTGCATCTCAGAGTCCTGAGGGAATTGATGATGTAGCTGCCAAGACACTCTTCATGATATATGGAAAGTCATGGCAGTCAGGTGAAGTCCCTGGTGATTGGAAAAAGGGAAACTTTGCACCCATTTTCAAAAAGGGTAGAAAGGAGGAGCCTGGGAACTACTGGCCTGTCAACCTCACCTCTGTGCCTGGGAAGGTCATGGAACAGAACATCCTACAAGCTACACTAAGACAAATGGAGGTGATTCAAGACAGCCAGCATAGCTTCACCAAGTGCAAATCCTGCCTGGTCAAACTCTATGATGGAATGACTACATCAGTTAACAAGGGAAGAGCTATGGATTTCATCTACCTGAACTTCTGTAAAGACTTTGCCTTAGTACCTCACAATCTCCTTCTCTTTAAATTTGAGAGATATGGATTTGATGGGTGGACTGTTTGGTGGATAATAAATTGATTGGATGGTCACATCCAATAGGTAGTGATCAATGGCTCATTGTACAGATGGAGATGAGTGACAAGTGATGTCCATCAGAGGTCTATACTGAGACCAGTGCTGTTTAATATCTACACCAATGACATAGTGGGATCGAATGAACCCTCAGCAAGTTTGCAAATGACACCAAACTGAGTGGTGCATTTAACATGCCTGAGGGATGAGATGCCACCCAAAGGGACCTGGACAAACTTGAAGAGTGAGCCCGTGTGAATCCAATGAGGTTCAACAAAGCCAAGTGCAAGGCTGTGCACCAGGGTGAGGTAATCCCTGATATCAGTATGGGCTGGGGGATGATGGGATTGAAAGCAGCACTGCTGCGACAGGTGCAGCCTTCCCAACAGACAAAAACAGGGCAAAATCAGGATGTGCCAGACCTGTTTGGAACCTTGGACATTACACTGCACCTTATGGTGGTTAAATGGTGCCTCAGGGTCTAGACCCTTAATCTCTTTTTTTCTGGGCTTGCCCCATCAACCCATTGGAATGACCGCAGTATACACTCACCTAAGAACCTGTTGAGTTTGTTCTTCACAGCACAGCAGACTGGCAATCAGACTCTTCCCTTGTATATGCTATTCAAGGATACTTCCATGAATCGAGTGAGTCTCCATGGATTGAGTGAGCCTCAACCCCCCTTTGGGTGAGTGGTATCTCGGGCATTCTTGTGTGGGAGGTTTCCCCTTTATGAAGGAGTGTATGCCCATTTTAGTTCATCTTTAGCTAAATTTAGGAATTAGTTGTGTAGTGGTTAATTCCCAACAGGCATCCAGACTTGTATTTGGTCAGAAGGAGTGCTGGGTAACTTTTAGTTGCAATAAACCCCCATTTTTGGATAGCGACTGCTGTCTGTTTTGGGGGTGTCTCTGTGACATCTGCAGATAAAGACTTGGCAGTACTGGTGGATGAAAATCTGGACATGAGCTACAAATGTGCACTCATAGCCCAGAAGGCCAACTATATTCTGGGCTGCATCAGAAGAAGTGTGGCCAGCAGGCTGAAGTAGGTGATTATGCTGCCCTACTCATTTCTGGTGAGACCCCACCTGGAGTACCATGTCCAGCTCTGGAGTTAGCACAAGGAGGACATGAACCTCTTCGAGCAGGTCCAGAGGAGGGCAACAAAAATGATAAAAGGACTGGAACATCTCTCCAATGAGGAAAATCTGAGAGAGTAGGGGGGTTTCTTCCTGGAGAAGAGAAGTCTCCAGGAAAACATTATTGCACCCTTTTAGTATTAAAGGTGGCCTATAAGAAAGATGGAGACAGTCTTTGTAGAAAGACCTGTTGTGAAAGGACAAGAGGTAATTGGGGAGATTAGACTAGATGATCTTTAAAGGTCCCTTCCAACCCAAATCATTCTATGACTCTGATTCTATGATTCTATAATGTACCTATTTCCCTAGAGGCCACCTTTTCATTCTGCATAGGATTATTTAACTACTGCATCAGGAGGAGTTCTGCCTAAATGCCAGTTTACTTGGCTTGTCATTATGAAAAGAAATTGTAATGTCTAGGTAGAAAGAAAAACACTATAAATGTTTCACCCAAAGTCTTTTTCCTCTCTCATTACCACAGTCACTCTTTTCTCTGGTGAAGTACAGCTGCTTCCTGTAAGTGATGAAAATTATGATATACTTTATGGAAATGGTTTTGCCATCCATAGGCAAACACTGACAAACTGTCTCACTTTGGTATTTTCTTGGTATGAACAGGATTTATGCAAACAGTATAATCACGAGAAAGCAGACTGCAGTTCAGTTCCCTGGCCAGAGATTTCATCCATGACACAAAATATGTGGGGTGAGTTATGATAACTACAACTTGAACAATATAAACATGAGTATCATTTTGCTTACATAAACACTTCTGAATCAAGTGTTTTCAGAAGCAGATACACAAATCATTTCACATTAAAATCATCAGTATTTACAGAGAAGGTAAAATTAATCTCGGGCAAGTAAGGCATCGTCATCTCCACAAAGTCCCAGTACAGCATAAAAATCATGAAGCTGTATGATCAAAACCATAAAAGGTATAGATAGGTGGAAGGATTTAAGCATGCTTTAAATAACTAATGGATACTCAATTTTTTATTAGGAAACCCATGAAAGCTCTGCTGTCTGAAGTCAGAAGGGGATATTGAAAAACTGTCACAGAGGAATTCAAGGTGAGGTATTCAGGAGAACAGAACCACACCACTGAGTGACATAAAATCCAAGAGTAATTTACTAAGCAGGATGGAGGGTGGATACTGATTTCTTTTTTAAGATTTCCACTCTGTCAACTCAGAGGAACAGGACATCCATCTTTTCAAGATGCCCAGGTCCTGCTGGCTTTTACTTCTCAGCTTCAATCATCTGCACGGGGGTGGATGCCCTCAGATGTGTTCTTCCTTTGCCATGTCTAAGGTATTTTAGTTATATGTTACTTCATGGTTCACATGGTGGTTATAAACCACAAATGGCTTTACTAATCAGATCTCTTCATGTTTCTCCATATCTAAAATTAGTAAGTTATCATAATTTTGGTCATTAGCTCCTTCTGGCATCTTACCCTAAATATAGTACAAGGATGTCAAGTTCTTAACACTTCATCTGAACTTCGGTTCTTTTTCCCCAGATACTTAAACCATTAGGGAGGACAGATGCATTTCAGAGCTTTCTGGCAGGTATGCCTCTCCCCACCAAGATAATTATCTAAACTTCAGATGTTACCGCAGGACATACTGTAAACTTCTGATGAGTAAGAAATGGGGAAATGTAGTAAAAATCTATTTTTTTCTGAGAAGCATTTTCAATCAGGCTTCATACCACAACAAATATTTCCATTAAATACCTAAAAAAATAGATTTTTACACATATGCAAGCTCTCAATTAAAGACAAACTAAAAGCTATCCAAACTGTTTAAAAATGTAGTATAAATTTACAAAGTCTAAAGTATTTGACGTAATTAGAAATATAGTTTACGATTTTAAAACACTTTTCCAATTCAAAGCAAACAACCTAAAAATAAATATATTCTCTTATTAAAGCTTTTTAAAAAACCCAGAGCTGTCAAACGAAAAACATGACTATTTCAGAAACAATCAAACTTTTTAAGTATAAGAAAAAAATTCGAAAATTATTTTGATTAAAATGAGTTGCATTTTACACTGATGTCAATGAGTGCACAACTCTCTTGATGAGAAATTATACAGCTTCACATCTGAGTTGTGTCAGTAACAGATCTGAAAATGTTGCACATTAGAAGTTGCCTGATTGATTGCATTAACTAGTTTCTGATCAATCCCTCCAAAAACATTCTTGAAATTTCACAGAATCTTAAAAATGATTGTATGGAACTGAAACAAGCTTTAACTGCAAAGAGTTAAAAAACAAAAAGAGAATTAATCAAGACATGTAACAAACATTTATATTTTAATTACTTTCATCAAGAAGCAAGACTTTATGGGCAGATAAATCTCTAACATCTGTAATGATCTGGAACTAAAGGTATCAGTCAGCAGAAAATTCAATTTGTGGCGGGAGTTACAGTTAAGAACACTTGTACCAATTTAAGGACCACAGTAGTATAACATGAATTTTGTCCTGTCTAACATGCCCATAATCTTCTCCCAATATGCACATCCACATGATTATCTTACATTATTGGTACGGTTTTCATGATCTAATACACATTTACATATTTCAAACTTTGAGATTATTAATAGAATTTTATCTATCAAGAAACATTTTAAAACACTGATTTTTTTTTTTGATTTTTTTTTAAGTGAACATTTAACAAGATTTAAGTGGGTAGGAATGTAGCACATTTTTGGTGAAAAGAGGTAGAAAGTTTTATGAAAAGCTTAATTAATAACTTAATTAATCATTTTACACATACATTGGATAACAACCCATTGTATAGGGTTATATTTACATCTAACAGAAAAAAAAAAAAAAAGGAAAAGAAAATCAACTTTTCAAGGATTCAGTTCCTCCCTTTTAAAATATGCATTATTTCCTCCAAAACTGAATGTGTCAGGTTTCTGACAGTCATTCCTGCTAGCCACTATAAGATCTCTCAGACTATATTAGCTAAAGGTTTAGATTTGAACTTATGAAGACTTACTTTGTGTTACACAAATATACTTCCAACATAGTGTTTAAGGTTTTTGAGAATAAATAAGTAGCTCAAGGATAAATAAATCTATTCAAATACCAGGTTATAATCCCATTTTCCTAGCTGGTCAGTTACTTCCAGTGATTAACTTCCTCACTACTTAGCTTAAGGGTTCCAGAGGTCAAGTATATCGAGAGATGCCCATTCTGGTCTCTGCTAGAGCTCCATGGTGATAGACATCCAGGCATACAACCTCTAAATTTTGTCTAAATATTGCTTTCTCAGCAAAGCATCACAAAACATTATGTGCCCACAAAAATGATTAGCCAACTCAGAGGAAAAAACAGTTTCTGCATTACAGTCCAGTGGTCACAGCATCTGAAAACAAAACTACATATCATAAAGAAGTCCATAATCCTTGGGATAGGAGGAATTCTGCATATGATCACTTATTCTTGAACCCATTACTAAATACACTAGAGAGAATCCAGCAAGATTTTGATGAGTCTATAGCATTTCCTGACCCATCAGTCCAACAAAAAAATTTAAAAGTATTCTTTAATTTGGAATAAAAAGGTGATCTTTCTCTCCTGTCTTCCTGGTTATATAAACTGAGAATACACTTGCCATCTGTGTTAGTGGTATTACAAGAAAGGCTGTGTGAACATTCCTGCAGTTTATTCACTCTCCTCTCCACTAAGACACCTCTCTGTTTAAATCACATTGTCTGGCATGGTACCTTATACTCTGTATCTGAGACTGTACTGACTTACATCACAAGAAGATGCAAATAGAATCTGACCTATTTTAATATATTGTTATTTTGTTTGAGGACCAGCTTAACATAGCTATTGTTTTGTAGAAATAATTAAAGGAACTTGGACATACATGAATACGTGTTCACATTCCTTGTTCTTCATGATTAATGTAGAATCACCTCTGGAAGCAGACATACTGCTGACTGCCACAGCTGAGAACACTTGCATATCCCTAACTAACGCAAATGTGCTGTATTATAATGAAATGATGGGTAACAAAAGTGTGTGCTGCTGTTTCTATTAGTCCTACAGCTTTAGTTATTTGGCAGGATAAATTGATATGCAGGCATTACAGAAGTTTGTGAAAAAAAAACAAACCCAAAAAATATAAAGAAGAAAATCTTCCCCATTGAAATCCCAGACAGTGATATGGCATCAAGGTAAGACAGAATTCACTATCCCTTCTCCTCTCCCTGCTTCTGTGCTATCCAGGTGAATATTCTCCCCCCAAATTAACAGCTTTCAAAGTGGCAGAAATAAGTTTTACTTGTATACTCCTTTCATAATTAAAATCTAAACAGCTCCATTTTTTTTAATTCTCTAATTGCACTGTGTGTAAACTGAGCATAAATGTTTGCAACTTAGTATGAACATAAATCAATCTCCCAGCACAGAACATAGAAATAAAAACATAAGCACACTAAAATTATTTGACAGCTAAAAATAAATATTGCTCAGATATTTTTTCATTACTAACCATTTTGCAGAAAGAGCAAAATATTAGATTCTTAAATGAAACATTAAAGTAGATATTTGACATTTATGTTGTAGTTTTCTTTCTCTCTTGATTTTAATCCTAACCTCTTCAAAGCAGATTTATACTGACCACCTTTAAGTCAAAAGGGACAATACATATCAGGCAAATGTAGATCTCTCTGTGAAATATTTGGTAGCTGAATTTGGCCTAAATATTAAGAAATATCAAGTGACAAGAAACTAGACTGACCCATTTAGGCCTGTGCAAAGAAATAAAATATTAAGATCTTATCTAAGTTGTTAAAATTCTAATTTCAAGTCGCATTTGTCACTTTAGCATATATTACTTAATACACTTTATGTATAATAGAAATATGTATATTTTATTTAGAGACAGTACCTAAAGAAATATCAGAAGATCCAGGTACAGAAATAAAATTGCTAAATGGAAAAAAAAAACAGTGGAAGGTTTTTTTTTAATCTACTCTAAGAGTTTCCTTTTACAAAGAATTAGCACAGGAGATATCTTTTTATATGTACCAAGACACCTGGGTCATGCCTGGTTAAGGGTAACACTCCATTCAACCCCTCACTGTCATAAGAGAGTAATAACAAATATGATAAAAAACAATGGGGACTTAGGAGCTCTCAGCCCTCTCTTGTCTCTTCCCAGAGCATTGGAGCATATGTAGCATTTGCAACATTTCACTAGTCTTTGACTGAAAACTTTTGTTATACCATTTCTTTTTCTATTAAAGACACTTTTTAATCTATAAAATATCTATTCGTCCCATATTGCTTCTAAATGGTGGTATACAGTATCCTGGATAGAAGCCACTTCTGGCTTCTTCCCAATTCCTCCTATTCCTCCATCTGATTCACTGAACCCATAAGTAAAACAGGGAAGGAGAGAAATATCAATATCCTTAACACTGTAAATAAATCAAAGTAATTAGACTGAGGTCTTCAAAACAGATGTCAGACAAAATTTTGAAAGCTATCGCTCTTGTGGACTTTGATCAGGAATAAAAAGTTAAAAGTTATTTTGATCTTACTGATCAAGACAATGAAATTGCATCAAATCGACAGAAGTTGATATGTAAATCAGCCTGAATAGTACTGGATATAAGACCCTCAAACTAACTACTACCTGAGCAGGAACTTCTGCATTATTTTTTAACTAAAGTAAAACCACTTTGTGAATAAATTGTAAACAGAATTTTAAATTTAAGTTCTTAAATTTTTGTGCCAGACAATAAAATATTCAAATATTTTGGTCTACAACTCCACTACCACCCTCTACAATTCTCTGAAAGGATGTTGTAGTGATGTGGTGTTGGTCTCTTCTCACAAGTAACTAACTTAACGACCTTAAGTTGCACCAGGGGAGGTTTAGATTAGACATTAGGAAAAATTTCTGTACTGAAAGAGTGGTGAGGCAGTTGAACAGATTGCCCAGGAACGTGGTGGAGTCACCACCCCTGGAGGTGTTAAAAAAATGTGTAGACGTGGCACTTCAAATGAGGTTTAGTGGTTATGATAATGTTAGATGGATGGTTGGACTCGATGATCTTGGAGGTCTTTTCCAACATTGGTTATTCTGTGATTAACTCACCAGATACTCTTTAACATGTTTTCAGAATCAAGGTTCTGATGAACATATTCTTCATAGAGTAAATATAGATTAACTCAATTCTTACCCTATTCAAATATTTTTGCCACTCCTGGTTAAATTCCTTGGGCTCTGCCCTGACCTGAAAGCTGAGCTATCAAGGATGGCCTGGGCTCACCCTGGATGGAGCTGGGCTGAGCTAGTTTCAGGCCTATATTCAGGTTAAGCTCTGCTATTGTGTCCATAGGGCACGCAAAAGCATCGTACTCCTTCCAAGGTTTAATGTGGGACACCAATGACTTTTCATAAACTGCCATTCCCCATGCGTGCAATTCTTGATGAAGCTGTGACTAGTGGCAATAGGACTCAACAGAAATATTGGAAAAGAGTGTACAACAACAAAGAAAAGGGGTAGATACGAATAATTTTTCTTGTATAACAGCTTTAACTGTGCTATTAAAGAGATTTTACTGTATCATTTTTTGGCTGTAAGATGATATAACTGTTGTAATAAGTGTTCATTGCATTTCCATTGCACTGTTAATTTTTTATGCAGACTAACAATAAATTCTTTGATTTATTTACATAGAATGTTCCCTTTATCCCACAATAAGAACCTAATACTTTAAACTTGTTGTGTTTTCCTGAGTCACCGTTGCAAACTATCAGTCACGATTATAATAAGACAGTTCATCATTAAAATGTTAAGAAAAATTAAAAAAAAAAAAAAAAGAAAAAAAAAAAAGAATGTGCAATTCCCTCCTTGATGAATTCACTGAGGAGTTTCGTAGTTTTCAGTTAATTATACTATGTCATGTTGATTTTGTATTGTTCTAACTACTTAATGAAAACTGCTTTCTCAATTCTAACTGTGTCATTTCTTGTATATTTATCTTCCAAACTTGCAATGTCATTTCCGAAATCTATTTTAGCTTGAATTTCACTATTTTTGCATGCAGAAAATGCACATGAATAATGATTACTCAAACCCAAGCTATCGTTTTTAAATTTAAAAGAAGATCAGATATCAATTTCCCTTCTCACGCTGAATACATCTAGTTGTGAGTTAACAAATTGCCATTTAAGATTTTGGGCATGACAAGTAAATGACAGAAGGACCTTTTAGTATTTAACAACCATTCAATCATCAAAGATACCACAGCCGTGCTTGCTGCTTTACATACACAGGAATTCCTAAACGCCCTACGTAACTGCAGCTCTAAGCTTGTATAACATTTCTTTCGCTAAAGAAATGATCCACCTTCTGCTTTATGTGTTTAGAACATTTAGCCCTAAATACTCTGTCCTGGTTTGAGTGAGAACAGAACAGTTCTGTTCGGTGATTTTACTTTTCAGCTCAGTTCTTTTAATTAACTGC
>WTSP01019145.1:0-12868 GCA_025331215.1 Actenoides lindsayi | reverse complement strand
TTAATGGGTTCGTTGGGGGTGTTTTGTGTGGTTTTTTTGTCGTCTTTGGGGAGGGGCTTTGGGGATGGTATTCTGAAAGCGCGTCTTCCCCCCCCCCCCCCCCCCCCCCCTTGTCTTTGCGTCAGTTTGTAGCACAGAGCAGAGATTACTGAAGGAATTTATTAGTTGTTGTTGCACTTGATTTGCTACTCACTAGTTAACAGCAATATGAAGTTGATTTTGAATTTTTCTGGGTAAAATGCTTCAACAATGTTTTTCTACTTTAAAAAGAATTCAGTTACCATAACTTCTGTCTTCTTTAAGGTTTTCTGCCTAAGTAGTTCTGCACTTGCAAGGCCTTCAAAATCAGAAAATTGATAGAGAGTTAGAAACTTTAACCTGCTGGAAATAATGCGAGATCCATGTTTTGAGATTTGGAATGTCCATTTGGAAATTTTGTTACATTTTTAGGTCCTCGCTATATTGCTGCTGAGCCCCAGGCTCAATCAAATTCTGTTCGTTTTTCAAGGATGAATTTGGGTAAGGAATAAGCTTCTTTTCCTCTATTGATTCACATTACTCATTTACTGATCTGTGTGAAGTTACTGTTCTTTTAAATGTTGTCTCTTTGAAGAACACTGTAAGAACTGGTGTCACTGAAGTGGGGTATTGACCGTTGGTTCTACAAATGGACACAACTTTGGTAAATTGCTTGGGTTGAAGTTGTGAATTGGTGACAGAAATAGAAACAGTTTTTCTGTCCTTACTTGAAATACTGTGTGCAGTAGGTGATTAAACTTGATCCGTATCCCTGGTATATCATCGTGAATAATAAAAGCATAATGTGTTCAGGTGTCCCTATCTTTTATTTTTTTCATGTCCATCCTGATAATGTTCAGAAGCCTGGAGGTGTGTGTTGATAGTGCTTTTACCAGGTGTTTAGATTTACGTGGCAAGTGGTTGATCATGTCTGTTTTTTCCCACTTCAGCAAATTTGTGTCTTGCTGACTTGTATTGTTTTATTTAGGAGGACAGCTTATATATCAAAAACTTTCACAGATGCTTGAAGAAGTATTTAACAACCTGACTGCCAAACACCCTGACTACCGAAGTTGTGGCAGTTCACTGGCTGCCTTCATCATTGAAAAAGGCAAGTCTGTTTTGGTTGCGAGTGTTGGGGAGAGGAAAAACTTGGCTGTCTGTGTTCCCAGAGAGACAGATTAACATGTTTCTGACCTGGTAAATAAATATAAAGGGGGTAGCTCTCCTTCTTCGACCTGCTCTGTTCTGATGGCTCTGTCATGTGCATAAGTGTGCTACGTTCATGCAGATTATTCAAGACCTGCATAAGCATTTCTTTGTGCTGTCTCAAAGAGGACTAAGTTGCATAGACCAGAGCAGGTGAATATGCCCTGAAGGAAGCTGCAGCCCGTGAGTGTTAGGAACTGATGCTTCCCTATACCCTATACCTGCACTACTCAGGCAGGGAGGAGAGAAGATAGAAGAGTCAGGATTGAAGTTGAGTCTGGGAGGAAGGAGGGTTAGGGGGAAGGTGGGTTTAGTTTTGGGTTCTCACTGTCCTGATGTAATTGGCAGTAAAGATTGAGTCTATTTTGCTCATGATGGTAAATGGCAAGTGTCTTTTATCTTGAAATAGATTTTATTTTTAAACACAATCATCTAATCGTTTTGGTTGGAAAAGACCTTTAAGATCATCGAGTCCAACCTGCTGGGGACAGGGGGTGTGAGAGAGCAGTATGGTGGGCACCTGAAAGCCAGACAGTGTTAACCCACCATGATCACACAAAACCAAATGTTTTCTTTTTAGGTGGACAGCATGAAGTTGTAGCTCTAGGAACAGGGGAATGTAATTACAGCCAGTGCTTTCATCTGCATGGAAGAGTGTTGCATGACAGCCACGCCATTGTGATTGCGAGACGTTCCCTGCTTAGGTGACACTGTTTCAATGTTACTTGCAAATGTGCATATAAGTGCACTTGCATTTTATAGCTAGTACCTTCTGGACTGTTTTCAAATCACGTGAATTAAATGTGAATGACCGTGTATTTGTAAACAAAGTAGTGTTTTTCATGTTTACTGTTACTTAACACTTTCTTTTAGATATTTTTACAGACATCTTATGCTGTTCTATGATGAAAATCCAGCAAGGAAAGAGAAATCTGTATTTTGTGCAGCACCAGACTCGAAATTGCTTACCCTAAAGCAAAATGCATCTGTCTTCCTCTACATGAATCAGCTTCCAAAAGGAACTGCTCAGCTACAGTCAGAGCTGTAAGTGCCTTGGTATTTTCAGAGTAGTATTCAGTATTGTAGTGGAAGATTAATTTGTTTGCAATGACAAACACATTGTGAGCGTGGAAAATATGCATTGTTGCTCATTTTTAAGATGAGGGGAGGGTTATTCTGATTTGATTTTTATTTTTTTTTCCCCACGTTTGGAAGCATTAATGTACAGAGTGGTAGTGATAAGTGTATAATAGTATATTATAATCATGTTGTAAAGCAAAAGCACCTTTGTTTATAACATTGTAAGTTACGATAAAACTGGGGAGACTTAGCTCAAAACTTCAGGTTTTGACATGCCCCTTTAATTAAGGGGGAAAACTATGCTTTGCTTCAGAACAATCACTGTTTTGTCTCCCTAATATGTTGCATCTGCTTGTTTTAAAAATTTTGAAGAATGATGGTATAAGTTATGCTTTAAAGGAGATTAATAACCTTACAGGTGCTTTTTCACAAGCTGAACAGCCTCTGAGTAACTTCTGTCACAGTCTAAGTGCACACAGAGTGTTGATGGCTTGTTTGTGGCATATGCTGATCTTTAACGTTTGCCCACCTGATGGCTAAGATTATGTTGAATTACTGCTTCTTATTTAAACAGTGATTTCAAGTTTCTAGTCACCTGAGCAGCTGTGTTTCCCAAATGTGCAAATGTTGACCATAATGTATTGCGTTCTGAGAAACAGTGTTAGACACTGCCTCAGTGTTAGATACCATCCCTTGCTCACTGAAATTCCTGTTCCTGTCTTGCTTAGACACCTCAAACCACAGTCTATATCTGCTTATGAAACTTGTGAAGATATGAGCCTCCACGTTGCTATAGAAGGCAAGATTTACCTAAGTGTTTCTTCTCCACCTGAAACTGTTCGAGTGAGCAGTATGTCAGCTAGTGACAAACTGGCAAAGTGGGAAGTGGTCGGAGTCCAGGGAGCGTTGCTGAGTCACTTCATTGAACCCGTGTATATCAACACGATTCTTGTCGGTAAGATTAATGCAAGTTCTAGTTGGGGTTTGTGTGTGTTTTCATGTTCCAGTTTGATTACATTTTATAAAACATGAACTAAGCCAGGATGATCCTTTAAAGAATTGCAGTACTTATCTGAAAAGATACTGCGATTTGTTATTTATTCCTTCTTGTTGCTCATCTTTGAAATGGCCTCGTGTCAAACTGTTTCACTCTTCTGTCATCATAGGTTTGTTTTAGTTTGCCAGATTGCCCTTCATTTATTATGTATTAGAGTAGCAGAAGATATTCAGCATTGTTTGGTAACAAATGAAATTTTAGATAGTGAGAAAGTATCAAGTGTGACTAATGCTGTGTTAACTATTCAGTCATATATGGTGACTTTAAGGTGGCAGTGTTAGTCACCTAATTTGGAGACTTGAGCAGTGGTGGAAAAACTGCTGTCATTTAGCAGAAAATGCTCAGCTTCCTTCTGGGGTATCTGTTTGGTGTTGTGGCTGTGGTCTGCGCCCCCCTCACGTTGTATTGGTTAATGCAAGTGGGCACTTTGTTGAGGAATAGGGGTTGCCAAGGTGATAGTGAACTCTCAGGATGTTGTGGCAGTCGGGAAGACCACACTGTTATCAGAACTCATTTCAGTAGCTTTTATTTATATGGTAGAATTAAATAAAAGGGTATTATTCTGAAGATTTTCAGATGTTTCTTCCTCTCCATGTTTGTATTATGAGACTTGGTACACAGATTCCTGAGTTCCCCAGACATGGAACGTGTAACAGCTCTTCCTTTTGTAACACAGGATGAGGTTTTTGAAGTGCTCTAAAAGATCTTGCGAGAGTTGGTGCATGCCTGCCTGTCCCTTCTGAGTAGTTTTGTGCACTTAAAAGCAAAAAAAAATAAATAAATCTAATATGCTCACTTAAGTGGTTTTCAAAGTAAACAAAATGATCTATAATTTATTGCCCTTCTATTTAATAGAAATTCTATGACCATTCCTTGAGATGCTGTGGACCAAAGTATGTTTATTTAGGAGGCAGTCAGACACACTGTTGGAGTAATGTGGGCAAACTCTGTACCACGTTTCCTAATCTAGAACATCAAAGTCTGTGTTGCAGCTTCTATTTTAGTGGTCTTTTCTGCAAGGATTGTGAAGATGCGATGCAGAAGAATTATTCCAGAAAGGAGACATCCAGTGGAAATAATGCTGCCTCTGGAGGAGAAACTGTGAAATCATTTTTGTTCTGTGAACTGAGTGTTGGAACTGATTTTTCCAAACATTAGTCTTGTGTAGGAAATTGAATATAATGTAGATCAGTGGAAACATCTGCATTCCTAGCTTTTTTCTTTTTTAATTGGATGTACTTTATATGTTATTGATTTTTTTGTTGTTGTCGTTTAACAGGAAATGGAAATTGCAAGGATACAAAAGGGATAGAAGCAGCTACAACCCGTCTTACTGACACACTTACATCAGACCTTCCCGTGCCTTACCTGGTCAACAGATCGCATGTTTATTTGGTGAATGCTGCACAACCAATTCACATAGACTTTCAACAGGCATCTCTTAGTCTGAATTGGTCGTTGTCAGATGTGTCACTGGAGGTTGTGCATGGGTTAAATGGAAAAATAACTGAAAGGTTAGATTTATTTTTTTTTTCCCCTCATTATGTTGGAAATCCCGGTTGCCGCTGTTGTTCTGTGCCAGTTCATTGGAGTATTCATTTTTTTAAGCTATGTATGGGGGCCACAGTATTATCTGTGAAAGCATCCTATGATTAGATGTAGTTTTAGAGATCTTGTAACTTTACAGTGAGTTACCAAGAGATGACACAGTTCTTTAATTTGATATCTTTATTCCATTGTCTGCTGTAGTGAATGTTTTAGTTTTCACAGTACCTAAAACCAGTTAACAACCTAGTTCAGATGAATTGCAATTTGTGAATGGTTTTTGGTTGGCTTGTTTAAATTCTCCCAGCTGCTGATTTGCATTAGCTTTGCTCATTGAAAGTGCTAGTAGAATCGTATGATCGTATTCACAAAGCTTGGGGGGGGGTGGGGCGGAGAACACCTGTAATGATACAAGCTATATGTTACTGAGTTTTATTATTCTTTTTTTTCCATGTTGACTTCAGTTCACCGTTCAAGAGCGGCACTCACATGGCAAGTCGCCTTTGCAAGGCAGCAATGTTCAGTCGTTTCAGGTTGCTGGCTAAGGCAGCAGAACGCAATGATTTGCTTCAAGTTGAAACCTACCACGAAGCCAAGGTAAGCAGGCACGGCCTGGGGAGTTGTAGCAAGGAGGCTTTTAATGGCTACTCTCAGATCCAGTTTGATGGCCATAGGTGACTGTATTGTGCTGAAGGCTTCACGTGAACAGACGAATCCCCTTTATTCCCTGTAGTCTTTGCTTGAGAATGTCTGACATGGCTCTTCTCTACTACAATCAATCTAGTGAATTCATCTTGAAATGTTCTCTCCAAGTCTGCCATCTTTTGTCTTGGCATATGGAGGTTGCTGGCCATTTACCTCACAAAACAAAGTCTCATATTAAAAAGTTTGGGGTTTGGTTTTGTGGTTTTTTTTATTTTGTTGTTTTGTTGTTGTTGTTCATTTTCAATGTTACTTTTTAGTTGGTTTTATAGTTGCATAGGTATTTTTCTACCACAGCATAGTCCTGTGGAAGGATTCTTCACAGAGGAATAGGAAAGTAGGAATCATTCAGTGGAAGGCATATTCAGTCCCAGGCTTTCCTTTGCGGTATAAAATACAGAGAAATTACTTAAAGGAGCTACTGTCATTCTTGATTGCTGTAAACACAGTTCACTCACTTAGGGCCGTATGTGAAAATATGTAGGCTCATCTTACTTATCTGTACCCTTCCAGGTTTTTCCTCTCCTTGGTTCAAGAGATACATTTTATTTCCAGAATTACGTGAAACTTAAGCTTTTATAAAGTACTTCTTTTTTTTTTTTTTCCCATCTGTCAGAACATGCAAGAGAGAATATTTGACATGATTCAAAATCTACCCTTAGACAGAATGACTGGCTAATTGACTTCAACTGCTAACCCTGTTCCTTCACCATGTGTTTAGATTTGCATTGAATGATATTGAATGTTTGTTTTCTCTGTAAAGATATTATTAGAGCTGAAAAGACACTAAAATAAAAATGTTTAACAGAACAATTCTCATCCCAATAACTGCCCAAACAAAAAAGAGTGTGTTTTCAGAGTCTGTAATGCTTTCTCTCACTGTTGGCAACGGGGGGAACTGGTAAGATTTGTAGGTATTTTCTCCAAGGTTTGTGCTTGTGCATATTACAGGGTGTTGGTAAAAAACACAACTCTCTGTAACCATCATTCTTGAGATCATTCAATATTTATCTTTTTCTTGTTTATTTAGATTCAATCTGAATTGTACCAAAGAGCCAAACATGTGCTGCAAAGCTTCTTAGAGGGATGTAATTACGGATCCTGGATTGTGAAGTCTCCACGTATTGAGCAGTTCAGTGACTGACTGTGAGGGGGATTGTACAGGAAGTTGGTTTGGATAAGTAAAATGGAATTCTGATTAATTAAATGTTTAACTGTAGGATTAATATTTGCAGCAAGGAAATCATTCCAGAGCTGCTGCTTGTCAATTTAAATGAAGTTACTAAAGCAGTCTGTAACGGGTTTAGTGTTTTCCAAAAGTTGCTGTATTCTCATAGATAGGAGTATCTAATGGCTTTGCAAGTCTGTTTTGTTTGGTCCCCAATGCCACCTCGTTTCTGCTTACTCAATCTCACCTTCTACACACACCCTGTGAAGTTATTAAAAGCTGTTATTCCTGTTAGTTTCCAGATGGCTGTGTTTTGATTTCTTCCTTTTCCCTGCCTTTTTCATAACTGTCTTTAAGAATGGGGAATAAAAGAAAAGGCTAACAAAACAGTAAATTTGGATTTCTTTAAAGGAAAAAAAGAGTATACCAATATGAGAATCACTTCCGGAAACAAAAATGGGCAATCTGTGCTTCATCTGTAGGCATCCTTTCCTCAGCACGTTAAGATTTTAGTTTAGCATGCGTTTGCCAAGTGGCTTGTCATTTACTGCATATTGTTTGTGGGAGAAGGGTTAAAAAATAATCCTTCTATTTCCAGATGTGAAACCATGAATTGCCAAACTGCTACTCAGCTGTTCGGTGACAATTACCACTTTTTGGTAGTGGATTTAAAGCATTTCAAAGGTATCAAAGCTGTGAATAACAGAGTAGTGTGGTGTAGTATAGAATTCGCCAGAAACAAGGGTTCCTTCAACTTCTGTGGGCAGCCCCAAAACCCATCAGATGTTAGTGCTTGCAGATTAGTTGGACTCTTCCACCCACAGACTGTTTTATCACTGCACTGGTGAGTCCTCACAGAGTGGTCTGTGTACATCACAATCTGAAAAATGGTGCCTGTCAAGAGGGAAGGTGCTTCCTTATAACTTGTGGTAAGAATATCGTAACGTGATTATAATGTTTGAAAGGATGTGGTTAGGTACCATACCTGGGTGTTGTGTTGTGAAACGGTGTGTTTAAGGTAGATAGTACACTCCCCTTGTCTTACTCACCTTCCATGTATCATACAGGAGTCTAGTACTGGAAGTGTGGGAAGCTGTTAAGTTACATCATGTTTTCATACATCACTAATAGTGTAGTGCTGTCATCATGTTTCAGTTTCTTATTGTAAGAGGATTCTAAACCAAAAACCTCCTTCCAGCTTTTTTTTTTTTTTTTCTTCCTTAATCTGTTTAACTAGTACCCGGAGTATTTACTGGAGCTGATCTTACCTTGACTTTCAAGTTGTTGAAACTCACTGACCTGTTACTACCCTGTCCTTGACTTCCTTTTTTGTTTGCTTGGTTTTGTTTGTTTTGGTTTGGTTGGTTGGGTTTTTTGTTTTGTGTTTGTTTGGGTTTTTTTGCTTGTTTTGTTTTTGTTTTTTTTCTCTTTTGTTACTTTGTTTTCTGTTACTGTCTTTCATCTTGGGATGGTGGTGTTTGGTTGTCTTTGTGGCACTTGTTCCACATTATATTTCCTCCATGTAATGTTTCCTTTCGAAGGTGCTTGAGAATGGCCATCACATTCCAGGCTAGAGCGTAGTGTTGCCTTTTTGCAAGGGTATTAAAAACTCAATAAATTTCCTTGACATGGTGTTAGTGTTTTATACATTTTTGGACTGGTTTTCTGTATGGACTAAGACATCATCCCTGAGGTGTTTTCTGCAGTTAAGCCTTAAATATGTACAAGTAACAGAGCCTTTTTTGTGTACTTTATTAATTCAACACCAAACCAAAACAGATATGAAACAGTTTCCATATTAAGAGGAGGGAGGTTCTGTTGTAGAAATGATGTTTTGTGCTAGGCATGAGCTGTATCCTTGAGAAAGGAGCTGATGACAGCAGTATGGATCCAGTTCTTGTATCTGGATTGTTCTTTCAAGTTACAGCACATGCGGAGTGCACTGAGCTGGGCAATGGAAGCGTGTAGGAGCTCTTGCCAGGCTTTTCCTCAGCTGCTTCAGTGATGCCAAAATGTATGGCTCAACAAGCCTGAGAGAGCAAGAGTGTTGTGACTCTGGTAATGATGCTGAAGATGTCTTACTGACAGGTACATGCACACAGAGCACACACACATTATATGTATGTACGTACACCCGTGGCTGGCAGCACAGATGGAAGATGAGCATGTGGACAGGAAGAGCACCAACAGCCTCTGCCTGAGAGCTCAGCCTCTCCCCTCCCTGCCTGACAGGAGTGGAGGTCCTCTGGTGAGAATATATACACATGACATACATGGGAGGGGTATGTGCCTATGTATTGTCTCTGTATTTATACACACACAGACAGATGCACTTGCTGTACCTATACACATGTATATTTGACCTGTATGTCACTTGTGACATGTCATAGGGGAAGTCACATCCCATACATGTTGTCACACATCTCATGTTTCATGTCACATGTAAGGTGTCACATCCATAGCCCATGTCACCTGTGTTGCATGTCTCATGCATGTGTCATGCTTGTTGCATGTAACACGTATCATAAGTCACATGCTACAGATGTCATGTGTTGTAACAACATTCCTGACATATATCACATAAATGTCTCATCAGATACTTGTCACAAATGTGCCATACATGTCATGTCACAGGGATGTCACTTGCATGTCATTGATGTCGTTTATGAGAACACACATGCCACATGTCATGCACTTCAGTTTGATATTAAAGCTGTAGGATCAAGCAGGAGAAGATGGCTCTGGAGGTCAATCTTCGTGGGTATTGTAGGGGGCTCTGCTGAGGTGTATTACAACCTACAGGGAAAGGTATGTACAATGAAGTTCACCTTCCTTTGCATTTTCTGTTAATATTGATCTAATCTGTATTTTACCACATCTTCAGAGCTGATGTTTCTCACGCTGAAGCAAAATAATAAAAGAAGCCTCAGTGATTTACAGAGCTGTGTTCAGTGACATCTGCTCCTGTGCCTTCTTTCCAGGGGCTGAGAGCTGGGGCAGTGACACAGATAAATGTGTGTGGCCTGACACTGGAGGATGTTGGTCTGCAAAACCGCATGTTTATATGTGATGCTGTTGCCTTGGGGTGCAGCTGTCTGCTATAAATTAGAGGCTTTAGATGCAACTGGTTGAAAAGGATATAATGTTTGTTAAGTGAACCAGTGAAAAAACTCAGTAGTGGATAATGTAAAACCACACCACTGGGTTACAGTTGCATTATGTGGTAGATCTATTATTAGTCTTAAATAGTATAAACTGTGTATATACTATCAAACTGTAATACTATTTCTGTTCCCTCCCTAATACTCAGCACTAGAATGCAAGTCAGCTCCACCTTGGAACAGCTTCTCCCCCCAAGTCCTTCAGATGCAGACCTGATGGAACGTCCAGCAGTTGTTCAGGGGGACTCTGGGTATGACCAACAGGTCAGTGTCACCTCTACGCAGTCTCAGCATTGTGGTCACTTAGGTATGGGTGGTCCTGCAAGGTTCTGCCCACTAAAAATTCTCTTGAGTTGGTAGTGCTAGTAAGAAATCAGTAGCATTCATATAATTTTACATTGTTACGAGTGTTTTTGAGACTAGTCTCTTTGCTTTCTACCTTCTAGGCTCAGTGCTTCCTATGTTTTTATCATCTCACTTTGTTAAATGGAGATATTTTTTCTTCATTCTTTTTGCATGCTGCTTCTAAGAATTTATCAATGAAGAAGGAATCTATGTAAAAAGAAGCATTACTCCACAAAGCTTGACAAGGTAGAAGGAATTTTTACAAATAAATTTCTCACGTGTTTTCTTGTCTTCCATGTCTATTTAAGTATTACTGTTATTACAGGCTGTCATTTGGAAGGCACCTCATTTGAGAAGAGGGTGGAGCTGGTCCGCTTGTGGCTGGGATGACTGACAGGATTCTGCTTTTCAGAGCCCTTGTGGGTGGGGACAGAGCACTCCTTCACTGTGGAAAGAGAAGATAAGTAGAGCAACAGATAGCAGCACTGTAAGTATTTTCCCAGTTTGGGCAGAAAGCTATCATTAATGTCTGTTTTCTCATTGCAGCATTGAAGAAAGCAGCTGTTTTTTCCATTGTTAGTCTGTTTTTAAGTATAATGTGAAATACGCCATACTACACCCACCAGCAAAACACATCAAAGACTGAACGATAAGCTGCTAACTGTGGTAGTAGGTTTACTTTCATCAATTCCAGCTTGCATTGTTAGCGCTGAGCAGCGGGGTTTGGATTGTGAAAGATGCTGCTCTTCATTGTTTCGTTCTGCATAAAACTTAAAATGTCACATGACTGACTCCATCTTCATTTGAAGTAAGCACGTTTCTGAGGTTCCACAGGAGGATTTTTGTGAATCCTGAAGGCAGTGTGTGTTCCTGTGCATGTATACATTAATCATCAATTTTAGGCCAGTTGTTTCTGGAAGACGTTGGCTATGTAAGTGTGCTGGGACACTGGTGCCTCGGTTACCTTCATAGTTTTTATTTCAGGTGCGTTATTGTTTTCATGATGTTTCCCTGCCTCTGAGGATTTTTGAGAACTCTGTGTTTTGCTTACACCAGTGAGAGAAATGCATCTTACAAGAAATATAGCAGAAAGCCTGTGTAGCTCAGTGGGACAGCTCACGGAAAAACTTTGGGGGTTTGGATTTCTTTTTTGAGGGAAAGCAGTTGTACTATTACTTCTGTACCTCATGCTGTGCGCCAGCATAAACTGGTATTTTGTATTGCTTTAAAAAGGGTGTCTGCAGGTGTCATCTTCCAAGCCTGGTGCCTGTGTGCTTGTGTATTGGCAAAGCAGAGTAGTAAGTCGCCAATGAAAAAGGCAGTATCCTTTAACAGAGAAGACTCTAGACGTGATTTTTATGTTACTGAAATTTATTAAATATAATCTACCAGTAACTTAGAATAGTTTTTTTCAATAAATAGTCGTCTAAGTTTATTGACAATGTGAGAACCAATTATTTTTCTGAAGTACATTTTGAGCCCGTAGGGCTTACAGAAAGGATCAAATGTGATCTTAAAACAGACTGTCTCACCAGCCAGACTAAGAACATACAGTGGTCCCAAAAAGGACAGCAAGCCACAGGGCAACATATATAAATTAGTCACAATTAAATATTTAAATAAATAATGTAGCAGTAAACACAAAAATGGTTATCTGATTATTTTAGCATAGACATCAGAAATTTTTTTAGTCCTTTGTGGAATGCAGGAAACTCTTCCTTGCCATTAGCTTCACAAATCTTGCATCCAGTTGCTAGAGGAGATAGGTCCTGCAATACAGATATTTTTATTGATTGGTGATACCTTTCTTGCCAGCTAGTTTTAGCAACAATACATGAACTTCTGTATGATAAGTTTTTCCTTTAAGAAGAAAGAACCCTTAATATTTAAGGGGATTGACTTTTGTTGTTGTTTAGAAAGTGTTAAGGGATGATATGATGAAGAATCTGCTTATAAAAGGAGATTTTTCTAAATGTAAAAATACTACAAGCTGAACACATTCACTCTTTGTGATTAATAATGCAGCAGAGGCAAATCTTAATTTCTAGGCTGAAGAGGATTTCTAAAATGATACAAGGATCTCTTAGCCATGGAATTAGTTGATGTAGTGGATCAAGGTGTACTTCATTAATTTTTGGGCCCTTTACAGTCATAAATGTATGGCACAGTTTTTGAAGCAATTGCTTCTGTAAATAATTATGCTCCTAAAAGCAAGTTTTTCTCAGCGTAAGATGCCTTGCAGGATTCAGTAAAGAAAGGGAGTTTCACTTTTTTTTAATGCTGACTTTATAACTAGTATGGCTCAAATCTATTATACTGTTTTGGATTATCATGCAAATAGATGGTGTCTTATAGTTTAATGTTATGATATTTGAGAATAAAATCCTGTATTCAATATAATACATAGACCTTGAGATATGGAAACAGTGATTCTAGCATTAGTTTTCACTAACACTGAAACACATTTTCTCTCTCTCTCTCTTCCCCCCCCCCCCCCCCCCCCCCCCATGCCCCGCACCCCTCCCCCCCCCCCACATCCTCGTACCCAGCTCGCGTATTTCGAAGCCCCACAGCTGATACCGA